>JAACYV020263967.1:11441-32538 GCA_009936425.2 Chrysaora fuscescens | reverse complement strand
GTTAGCTGCAAGGACTGTGTATGGTATGGTTGGTTGCTAGCACTTGGTATTGAATAGTTGGTTGCAAGGACTTGATACGGTATGGTTAGCTGCAAGGACTGTGTATGGTATGGTTGGTTGCTAGCACTTGGTATGGTAAGGTTGGTTGTTAGGTTTTGGGTAAGTGTAAATGCCAACTAACCCAGTTTCTGAATGACCCAGTTGCATGTGAAGTTTATGCCTTAGGTAAAATCACGGAGAAAACACTATGACCAATTTTTTAGCTGTAATATACTTATCCTTGCTTTTCTATTCGAGCTAATTGTCTTGTCACAATGTGTTTGATAAAACGTTTTTATGGCTGTGGTATTTCTTTCAGGATCGAGCTCATCACTTGCAGCAGCAAAATGAAACTCTTAATAAAGAAGTTAATCTCCTCCGAAGCATGGTAAGCCCCAACTGCTATATCCATAAATACGAAAAATGCATTGATTCTTTTTAATGCCCTCTTCTTGCTTAAGATCGCTTTTTGAAAATGGCCAACTCTATTGCTTTTATACTTAGTAATGACTGCAAGCAAAAAATCAACATTACTTCTTGTCGGCATTTCCCTTATGGGCATGCTTGTATCAAGTTCGCCCTTGTTTTCTGTTCACACTACATTGTGAGCCTTTTGCAGCTTGAACAAAGCTGGGTTACATCTGGGTGTGTAGTGTGAACAGGGCTTGAGTTGCACAGTTATTTAACATTGGGTAGCTATCGACTAAATAGCCATTAACAAAAAATGAAACTTGGCATAAAGAACTTGTTTATCAATATTGTGATATCGATACTGTTCTTTTTACCCTTCACTTGAGATTCGTTGCTGTCTCTATTTGTTGCCACATGCAAAATCAATTTTATCGATTTTTTGTTATATATTGGTGTCAGTGAGATTTAACTTTATTATCCGAGAACATCTTTTACCAACCTTCAAAAATATTCCTAATTATTTTTGCCACAAATGAACACCTCCTTAATAAATAAAGTTGCTAAGAAGCTAAGGAAAGTAAACGTTACATGATGTTTCCTATAGGTCCTTAATTGTCTCTGTTTTGTGTTTAGGTTCAGAAGTTACTGCAGGAAAGTGCATCGCTACGAGCCCATGTTACGCAAGCCGAAACTAGCCGAGATAACGTCGAACAGCAAATGATAGAAATGCAATCACGAGTAAATGAGGTTTGTCTTGTCACTTATAAGGATCCAACTCTTGAACTATCTGAGCTATCACATATGTGCTAGGAGGCTGCCGCGCTACCGGTATTTGGTCAAAAATGCTTGCAGGCCAACTTCTTTACTCGTGCAGCTTTATGTGCTGATTTTGTTGTTTGCTATCCGGCCATATTTTGGTCCAATTTCCGTTGAAATCTGTTCAAACTGTTCAGTACAACTACAGCTAATTGCTCTTTATTTCTACTTTATTCCCTTTTAGATGATAATGTCTTCAAAAGCAGATGAAACCGACTCGGACCATGTTTCAATTGATCATATTTCTCCGCATCCAAGTCCAGGTACATCGCAAGCATTTTTTGAACATGAAATCACCATGCTAGACATGGAGTCAGCAATGAAAGCACAAAACCCATACGACAACATTCAAAATGTATTATCGTCTTCGTCACCGCAATACGCTAGGCCAAATAAGTCTTTTGATACAACATCAAGTGCAGCATCGGAATCACCATTGCAAAACAATGAAGTTAATGGTAAATAACGTTATCTTTGTTTTCAATTTAAAACCATTTTTATAGCGAATATGATGCAATGTTAGTCTTATTTATCTGTTGCAAGGGTGCTAATTTAATGAATTGCCGCCAACGATAAACACGGCTTCATGCTCCCTTTCTTTCAAATACTATTATTGAGAGATGACAGAGTAAACCTGGTTATTGGAAGAAATGGGTCGTTTACGTGAAGAATGTAAACCTGGTTAATTATGCTGTAATGTGCAAATTTTTTTACTCCAACTAATATATGTTGATCTTGATCACATTTAAGGTCCTCTACACAGTCCGCAAGAATATCCTGAGTCATCTGAAGACTCAACAGCTTTCATAACAGAAGATGAAGGAATGCCGCAGTCACCGCCAGCTGAAGATTTACCATTACAAGAAGCAATTGTTAAAGCAACCGAACAAATTACAAAAAAAATTCAAGAGCTTTTATTAGCAGCGCAAGGAAGCAGACATAGTCGGTAATATAATCTTGAAGATAGATATTTTGGATTTATAATAAATTCATGCATTTCTGTATGTTTGTCGACAATCTATAGCTATGAGCGTTTCAATGTAGAGGAGAGTTGGTCGGATCAATGATTGTCCAGGAGGTTGCCCCTTTTGAATTACTTCTGCTTGCTTCCAGACAGTCTATAAAATCACTGCCATGATTCTACCTTGCAACGACATCACAGAATTACCACAACATATTTCTTCAACAGCAAAGTATTATTACAGGGATAATTTTACAATTACTAAGATATTATAAATAGATAAACTGTACATGCCATTTTGTTATTTTAATCTACTTTTTAAAGTTTAATTGGGTGTGCGCTTTCTATCCAAGCTTAGGCGAGTATAAATATTTTCATTTTTCACTTTTTCTAGGTACATACCGTGCTCAAGTAACATCTCCACAGCAGTCAATGATATGGCAAATCTTTTTCCCAAGGTGAGCTTTGTTAATTAGGTTTTGATGCATTCATCAGGAAGAGAGCAAAACAATAGATGCGACTGTAAGGGTGCCAAATGTAGGCTGTTGCAATGCCACGCTTGATGCTCTGTTGCGCAATTTGTTTCTTCTGCACGTTTTGTAGGCTCTAAATCTGCATAGCTATGTCACATCCTTCC
This sequence comes from Chrysaora fuscescens, assembly GCA_009936425.2. Classification (NCBI taxonomy): domain Eukaryota; kingdom Metazoa; phylum Cnidaria; class Scyphozoa; order Semaeostomeae; family Pelagiidae; genus Chrysaora; species Chrysaora fuscescens. Next base: position 29,674 of record JAACYV020263967.1, on the reverse strand, counting down.
TTTTTGCAATGCAAAAGAGTGGTTGGCGAGAACACTGTTATAGAATATTGTTAAATTATCGATGTTGAAGATGTTGTCAGTGGATCACAGGGGTTCAAGGGCGGTAGGAAATAAAAACCGGCATTCAGGAGCCAACAACGCACCTTATTGCAAACAAAACAACATTTTTGAAAAGCGGGAAATTCAGTTAAAATTTTTCCAAATTGGAATCATTGTATAACGGTCCAAAACATAGTTGCTGGTCAATTAATGAAACTTTCCAGCTCCTTCACGGACAAATCGTAAGCGATCGGGATGTTTTATTTCATTTCAGGGACTATGGCTATCTATACAAAGGAATATATATCGAAAACTTTCAATAGAAAAAAGCGGATTTTTATGAAGGCATCCGGGCACCATCTTTCTTTTTAGCAATCTCTATTTATGTGCGTGCTTTAATCTGCTGACATGTAAGATTGTCACATTAGGTGTATGACAGCTTCCCTTTCTTTCATTGCTGTATCGCACATTACTAGCCATGCGCTGAAAACGTATTCCAGGTTTGTGATTGGAAGGAGATTTTTTAGTTTCCTTATCAAAAAGGTCCACTTTAGTTTTCAGTTTAGTTGTATGTTTCTTTACCTTGAGTTTTAGGATACAGGTATAGGAATTCTCTCTTCATGAAGCCTTTTGATTCATCCTCCATTAATAGTGAATTAACGGCACCAATTTTATCTGTTTAAGCACCCGAGAAAAGAAAATGTCCGAAGTGCGTTGCGACTGATGATCACAAGTGCGGCAAGACTGCAAGTTGAATGTCGAAGCAGTGTTTTGCCAGATCGCACAATTGATGCTGCAATGTTGACACAACAGGTGATACAATGCGCTTATGATATCGCAAAGGCAGCAAAACAGCTTGTAACTACTTACAATCAAGAATAGTAGTTTATGTTTTAATATTGATACATATGTAGCAAAAAATTCAGAGCCCAGCTATCTTACTGTGCACAGTTATTACAGAATGGACATCAGTTACTGCTGAAGTTGCTTTTTGTAGCCCTGATTTGCGGGGGTATTTTGTTGTTTAATGGGTGTGCTTTCCTTATAATTCTGGCTAGTCACTGGAGAATCAAATGTCAAAACTGACCTTGAAATCATTCCCTTTTTGAGAAGATTATTTCATATTCAAAGTGACTCACCAGTAATTGAAAATTTGATGAAACTCAATCATAAGATGTGTTTTCAAAAATGGGTAAACGTTTTCCCATGACAATTGATTTAAACAGGTCCTTAACTTGTTATCACAAACTAATTCTTTTCATCCAAAATCATCAATGGTGATGGAAATACTGAGTAAAAATTATGACAATTCTGTGCCCCCCCCCCCCCCCCCACAAAAATATCAGAAAGTATTGAATATCTTAAGGACTAAAACCTATTTGTCATGAAAACAATTCATATTCACTGAATTTGCAAGCTTGATTTATGCAATTTTCATGCAATTTCCAATAACCTCTGGCTGACATATGCTGAATATCTCAAAAACGTTGATCAAATAGAATCTTAATAATTGTTCCACTGCATTTGGCCTTTCAAAATAGCTTAGAGCCGTAGTGAATTTCTCTTGCTTTCATAACATGTCCTTCAGTCAGGCATCCAGATCATCACATTACAAGACTGACATCACTCTGTCATTCGTAAATTGAACACTTCCCTACTTGTTGCTTCTGATATCATTTTCTGATTACCAAACTTATATTTTCCACCCATTCTAAAAACTGTAAATTATAAGTTCAAAATATGTAACTGTGTTAACGTTTATTAATGTGTCCCTAATTTCTGTAAAGAAAATTTAAGAAATTAGCCTATAAGGCAGTAAGCTTGGCTGTTAACAGGGGTCAGAAAAAGGTATGAAATGGAATGTTGTCATTAAGAACATGATACCCTTAACTTCTGTAAATTAGATATATAATTATTTAGTATCTTCATTTTCCTAAGTTTCTTTTGTGGTAAAGGAATAGTTTTTGGTGTTGTAGGAATTATTTTAATATTAGTGTTAACGAAATTGATGGGGCCGTTAACTTCTCGAGCTACATGCCTCTAGTGTACAAATTCTGGTAAAAAAAAACATTATATCAGCACAGGTATTTACAATCCAGCAATAGACCTTGTATCAATTAAAATACACTTCAAATTATTGGAAATGAAGTTACCATGTGTTGTCAAGTTCTGTAAGTTTGTAATTGAATCATTGAAACCCCTTTTATGCTTGTCAACAAATGTGCCCTCCCAATTCTGCCACAGGGATCACATTTAATTATTTATTTAAATCAGTTTATTCTACATTATTATATCTGCAATGATATATGAATGTCTTTGAATGTAAAAATAGAAATTTGAGCAAACAAAACATAATGTTAAGCATAGATTTTTGAATCCCCTCCTCCCCTCCAAAAAATTATCACTTGTAGATAGAAATATTTTTTAAAAATATTTGTCAATATATTCTATTCATTGAACATGTCTTGTTTTCTATTCTTGCTTTCTCTTTCTGTCATCATTTATTTGCAATACAAGCAAGGATATAAAACGCACTGATGTTCATGAAATGCGAACATGGCTTTTTCTACATATCTGGCTGGGCAGTAAATGTAGGTAATTAAGTACTTAAGTAATTAAGAACAATAAAGTAGAAGACATTGTAGATTAAAACCACAGACGGTTTCAGTTTGCCTGACATTGAAGATATATAGTTTAATCAAGGCATCATCAACAAATATCATATACATTTTTCCATGGAAGATCATCCAATATTTGGGTACAGTCTTATTTTGATTTCAATTTCTTCTGTTCTGTCTTCTATTGAAACTGGTGATGCATCCAAAAAATTCATTGCCGATCTACCCATATGCAAACAACTCTAACAAGATAATAGCATTGATTCATGAGTATAAATCAAAATCTATTCGCTTTGAGTTATAAAAATCCCCATCTGAGCCAACTTTACGACATAATACACCATCTTTAAAGAAGCCTTGTTCTCCCCAACTCATCATGCATGAGTTTCGATATGGACCATAAACCTCTGACCCTTCTTTGTTCTCCCATTTGTACTCCCACATAACCTCCATGTCTGTCGCTTCAATTTTGTCAGGTACTGTTTTTTCCTGGGATGTCTTTTCCTTGTGTCCACTAGTAAAGGCTTCTTCTAAGGCATCTTCAATATCTGCATCTTCAAACTGCTGCTCTTTTTGTTTTACTTCATGATTTAATTTTTCAAATGTTTTATCATAAATCTCAAAATCTCCTTGCTGCAAAAGTAAATCTGCCATCTCCGTTAATTTCAACAAATTTTCTTTATTTTCCTTTCGTATGCTTAAATCCTCTTCTTTTTCATAATCATCCATTGTTTTCTTCGCATTCTTTTTCCTCCCAACTTTAGTTTTCTGCCCTCCAAGCCTTCTCAGTGCTTTTAAAATATTTTCACCTGGCTTCAACAGTGAAATAATGCTTTTCAAAATGTTCAATTTTTTAGACCCAGATATCTGTTCAGCTTCTTCAGGCTCTGTATCTGCTTTCTTTAAGGCTTCCTCATTTTCCTTCACTTTGGACCAATCAATTCCTTCCAGCCACTCATCTTGCAAAGCCTCTGGATCTTTATCAGCTATGTAGTTACCTGGACAGAAATATTCCATTTATCAGCATGCTACTCTCTATTGAATCATAATAAATATATTTTTATTGCATTCAGTTCTACAATCTTGTACTTTTAATGAAGAATTAAGTTACCTTCACTGATTTCTGCTTTTGCTATGACAATAACAGTTAATTTGTTTTTATGATATGAAGAGGAAAATCTGAGCAACCCATCCTTAGAAGGGTAGTGATCCTGGTGACACTGTAACAAAACTATTTGGGATATTCAAGCAATTCAAGCTCCGTTTCAAGAATCTGAATCAGAGTTATAAATATTACTTTGTCTCATGCCTTGTCACATCTACAAGGTCGACACCTTTCAAATCACAAAAATGTCTTTAAATTTGCGACAAGTTCATGAATTTGTATTTTGGAAGTAAATCTATAGGAAACACTCATTTGTAATATGCAACATGCTACCCTATTGATGAGGATTTCATCTGAGAGTGACATTGATTTTGATAACTGGTAATTTTATAGAACTATCGATTAAACACATAGTGGTAGGGAAATAGTTAAAAAAACAATTCACCAATACAACCATAGATCAATATTTTGGCAAATGAATTAGCATATCCTTGGAATTTCTTTCTTGATTCAATATAATATATAACTTTATCACAATTTGTAATTTAATGTAGCAGTAGCAATTATGGTTCTGCTAATTACCTTCTGCATCAAAGTGACCCTCCTCCATTTCTTCTCTCAAGTTAAAGGGTGTAATCTTGATATTGTCATAAGATTTGATTGTGTCTTCTTCTTGGCCTGAAAAATAATACACTAGGCTAAAATTGACCTTTTTATTTTTTAGTTCTATATGAAGAACTATGGATTTATTTAACTATTATTCCCGAATCCAATTTCATGCAAGACATAGGGATTAATTACATATTCAGGAAACAAAATGGTTCAATGTGATAAAGATATTTTCCATGTTCAAAGGTTGATCCAACTGGGTCTACAGGCTAAGCCCTTTTTCATGCCAATTTTGTATTTGACCTAACTGTGATGTTAATTACCTTCTCATAAGTCATTAGATAACATAAAGGACTGTCTCTTTATGGGACCAAGCAAAAACAGTTTGATAACCATATTTGGTGCTAGTTCAGAAGTTCACAGCACTGTATACCATTTGGGGTAGAATCAGGGTTTTCAGTAGGGTTCTGGGTAGGGATAGGGTTCTGGGCGGGGATAGGGTTCTGGGTAGGGATAGGGTTCTGGGTAGGGATAGGGTTCTGGGTAGGGATATGGTTCTGGGTAGGGATAGGGTTCTGGGTAGGGATAGGGTTCTGGGTAGGGATAGGGTTCTGGGTAGGGATATGGTTCTGGGTAGGGATAGGGTTCTGGGTAGGGATAGGGTTCTGGGTAGGGATAGGGTTCTGGGTAGGGATAGGGTTTTCAGTAGGGGTTTTGGGTAGGGACAGGTATAAAAATCATCTTTTAAAAACAAATTTCTTTTTTCAGTAAACATCTTTCCTGCCATACAAAATGGCTTGCAAACTATTTCCTGTTTTGATAGCAGCATCATAAGCCTAATTTTTGGGTCAGGACAAACTAACTTATGGCTCATGCTCGGCCTCCGCCTCCCTCCCCAGTCCCAACCCAGTGTGCAGAGCATGGTCTTTTTCAATGAGATCTATAGTGAGCACAGCCAAAATTTCAAGTGTGCAAGTGTGCACTCGACATTTGGGTGTCCTTTATGTGTATACACAATTTTCAACCTATGTTTTTAAAATGTTTGCATTCTATGTTTGCTGAAAATCGAGTCGGTTTTGGTTTGCTCGAATGCAGTCCGCAGTGCAAATGGTATATAGGCCCTCTCCCTCCCGGCACACAAAAATCTGTGTCTTTGTTGTACGCTGTTTATTATTAACTTCGCAATGCCAGGCGCCGGTTATGCTAAGCTTGATTTATACGTTTCATCAAGATGCTGGAGAAATCGATTTTATCTGTATCACTATACAATGTTTCCATTAACCTTCTATGTCATCCTCTGTAAGAATGGTTGCTTGTCCATCATCATTTCTGTTAGAGACAATATCCTCGTTTTCTTCGTCACTATCGACCGTGTGTTTGTCTTTGAAACGGTTTGAGCTTGGTTCACCTTCATCTTTACTTATTCCTTCGACAAACTGTACTTTGCGCTTGGACATTCTTTTGACGATTTCACTTTTCAACAAACGAAATATCATACGGTATTTCTCGAGCACACACAAAAACCAAATCATAAATCAACCGTTATCTTTGATGCACCATTATATTTCAGCCTCGTTATCGTCTTCCGATGTGAAGGAGGCTTTGCAACTAACTGCGAGTCATGGTACCAGTGCAACCACCCCGAGGCATACGTAGGAGAAAGATTTTTGTAATATGAGAAAAAGTTGCTACAGTATTCTCTTTTGAAAATCAATGATTGGAACCGACTCCTAGATCAATTTATACGGGAAAAAGCAAATGAAGCTTTGAAAGCGAATCAGAGAAAGGCATGAAATCCCGGATACTACAATAACTAATTTACGAGTTAAAGAAAATTACAATCGAAAAGCACGAGCCGTTCAAGAAGGATTTTACCCATCAAATAAACAAGCTATTGTGCAATCAGTGTACATACAGTAAAAGCAAGATAAAATAAGAGAACTCCTATTTTTTCTTGGTGATAGAGAGAAGGGATAATCGTTAATTCTATCAAACTATGCAATTTCAATTATTGCCCAATGATATGGATGCTACGTGGGAAAGGTTGCCCGCATGAATAAGAGTTTTGCGATGGGCATACTTCGAATACTCATCCTCTTAAAAAACCCTTCTTGAACAAATACAACGAAAAAACTATCTATATTCTTTATGAAGTACTATTTTTTACAAAACAATAAGTCACGATCTCCGTATGAAAAATACTCTCGAAATTCTAGGTCAGAACAATCAGTTATGGCATCAGATCTTGAAGTTTCAAGGGCCAAAAATCTGGAAATAAAGTGTATATCACTATTATCACTACAATATATCACAACTTAGCTACATTCAATATATTAAACAATACAAAATAATCTCTGGGAGAGGCATGTCTTACTTCGTAAAATGTCTGTCATTAAACGAGATTAAAGCATTCCTCTCCAAACCAAAAATACGTGTCGATAACAAACATTTGAATTTTCATGAAGTCCAGTAGTCAATGGTGCACCTCAAGGCTGTGTCCCTGTTCCTTTGCTATTTACAATGTGCGTGATTGATTTACTGAATTATGTAGAGAACTGTATGATTTGTCTCACCTAAAGGTGGCATAAAGGTGAGTGCTTCTCTAACTGAACTCAAATTAACAAATGCAAGCGGGTCGAATATAGAAAATTGTCGAGAGCTGTTGTACTACTAGTTTTGCCTTTTGTGTTTCATGATGTTTCTAATGTGAAATTCGAGTGTTGTCATTAGTCCTGTTGTTTGTTACCATGTTATCCTCCTTCGGTGCCATTGCACCATGCCATCTATGTGTTTCATCATGTATTCTACCCATGTGTTGTCATCAGTTCTTTTGTTTAGATTAATTATCGTGTTCGTGTTATAGGGTGTGTTTCATGTGTTTGTAACTTCAGTCGCCAGGAAGTTGTCGTTGAGTAAAGTTGTATCGTCGAGTAAAGTTGTGCCGTAAGCTAAGTTGTGAATTGGAGTTTGTAGTTTAAAGTTTGAAGTTAAGAAATTAAAGTTGAAATTTAGAGTTAATAGTTAATAGTTATTAAAGAAAACCGTACTGTTGTTCTTTATCGTTATCTGTAAAACTCAGTCGTTTTACAGAACCTGGCAGTTGCCCTTAAATGACAAAGACTAGTTAACTTGCCGGCAAAAACAAGCAACGACTGTAGAATTACGAGAAGCAAATAATGTACAATATATCGGTTTTAACTTGGATAACAACTAATCTGATAATAAATTGATCAAGATGTACAGTTGAGTGAAAAAAATTGAGACAAACAACCTAGTCCGGCAAACTCAATTAGCTACTATGATCTCTATCGGTACCATGGAATAAAATAGAGCATTCATCACGAAAGTACCTGATCCTATGTTTTTTTTACGTTTTCTAGTGTAGAATTCTAAGCTGATTACAAATATATAAGTTAATTGGCTATGAATAAGCCACTTGCACCTTTTTAATCCACAAAATTGCTATTTTAAAACAACCCCAGTGACGTACTAGTGTTGTGACTGGAAGCACTGTCTACACTGTCAGAGTCAAAATGGACGATAACGGATCATCACTACGGCACAGGCCTGTTGTACGGTACAATATCAAGAAGGATCCAGCAATCAGAAAATCGATTAAAAGTTGAATGAAGAAGGCTGATAGCTACAACTTATTTGTACAGGATGTCGATCACAGCAAGATTTGAATACCAGCCTGAACAGAATTTTGCGAAAATTCAGAGGAGCGGTAGGCCTAAATGACCGCATGAAATGGCCGGAACGCAGCACGTTATGGTTTATTCATGAATCATGATGACAGTCAAAGTTAATACTGGTAGCTAAGCACTAAAAAAGACTTTTAGCAAGGCCAATGTGTATAACTTTGCAAAATTTAACTTTTAGAAATAATTTTTTTTCTCCATTATACAAGCACCTCCGATCTGCTTGCGTCCATCTGCTTGCATGGGTCGTAGTAAACCGAAGATAACTTAAATCAACAAGCGTAATGTAAAATTGAATTTGCTTTTTTTGGTGTACTCTACTATAGGCCTCTCAGAGCACACTGCCTGAACGTTAACGAAAGAGCGAATGAATACGAATACGAAAACAGCCAACGAATCTAAATCCAAGCTACCTGCCATATTGGCATATTTGGAGGTTGCTTTGCATATTTCAAAAATTTGGCATATTTCGAATAAAGAATACACTTTTTTTTCTTACAACCACTCGCTTGACATAAGAATCGCGCAGCAACTCGTCACAATTACACAGGATACAAAACATAGCAGAGTTTACACCTGTCTCTCTAGATTAACAACACACCTATAACATCAGTGCACCTATTACATCAACACACCTATTGCATCAGTGTGCGAAATACGTTCGATACAAGGCCCGCCTAATCTCGGACATGCTAGAAGATCCTATTAAACATTGATATACATTGATGCAGCTATTGAAATTCTTTGATAGCAAGGGCTGACTGCTAGGTGCAAAATTTGAATTCGAGGCAAAGTAATTGCTAGAGAGCAGCAGAGGTGATAACTCTATGCAAGCCAAGGTAAATGAGGTCTAAGGCAGGTATCACAACATTTTCCTTGAAGCCACAAGACAAGTTTGCAACCAACTTCCCCAATCGAGCGATATCTCTCATGGTTTAAGCAGTTTTCATCAACCCTATCAGCTTGGGAGAGAGTGGAAGCAGTCTTCAAAGACGGAATCTCGAAAGAAGCAGTGGAGTTTTTGACAGGTGTTCTGAATTAGGAAAATATCGTGAAGCAGCATTTTTGGACCTTGCATCACATGCTCTTCCTGCTAGACTACCCAAACCTGCAAGACTGTGGTAGAGAGAATGTTTTATTACGTAGCTAACGTCTACAGAATGAGTCTCTGGATGTTGTTCGTTGGAGTTGAAAATGTTTAATATGTTTAATTCAGAGGCGATTTGACTTGCACATTCTTTTGGTATTCCGTCAGGCTTGACCTGACTAAGCTTGGCTTGACTTGCTTGTGTCCAGATTTGGTGTTGTGAACTCGATGTTGGATGATGGACTTTTCCTGGGTCAGGCAATATGTCAATCTTCTTTCAGCTTTCCGTTTGCTGTTTGTTACCATCATCGATCCTTAAGGATGACTTCCACCAAACTAACATCATTCAGAGCATTTCAAGTTTTGACTTGATTTTTTCCTCTAGTATCCTATCAATGCAATAATCCAATTTCACCTTAACTTTTTCACTGTTTGTTTGTCCTGCTTCTCATTTATAGTTTTGTGAGTTGGTAGTTCGGTTGGGCAGGGCATTATTTATAATATCTAGATTTTGGTCTTCTGCGTAGCTAAACCAAACTCAGCTTCTCTCTCGCTTAGTCCAAACATAACAGAGTCTAGGTCATGACACACCGAAATACTATAATAGAATGACTATGGCTGTAATAAAGTTCACATTGTTATCACAAAGTTGCAAAGTTGCATCATCGAAACGAGGCTATATCTATTTGAGATTATGTAAGTAGCACGTTATCTTTCCAAAAAATAGTTTGATCATTTATTCTCTTAATACTTTCTGTATCTTCGACTCTTTTTTAGCTTGTCATTATATTGATTTAACAATTGTAGTAAAGTAGGCCCCCTTAGGGTGTAGCCACTTCTTGTATGCACATTTGTTGCTTTAATCTTTACTTTGATTGCTTACTAAATACATTGATATTATTTTGCCTTGGCCTTACGCCTCGAAACTCACGATTATCATAATTCAGTAAATACCCACATAAAACAATTTCAATTTAAGAAACTTAAACATTGCCTAAGAGTTTTGGAAAAATGTTTTTGAAATAGATACTTCATCAACCATAGATGATTAGATAAGAATTAAATAAGACCATTCCAAGATAAAAAGAATAATCATTGTATTTTTTAACAATCAGGTTTCTTATATGTTGCTGTTTACTTTATCTAAACATCGATACATGCTCGAATACATGATTAATGGAAAGTTTCATTTTGATGCAATATTCTCGCTTTTATGGCGAAAAGTGCGACTCTTGTAATAAGCCTAGAAATCGCATAATTTTACAGATCTTCAGATGAATTTAATATTACTTGCCAAATACTCCTCTTGTCAATGAACAGCGAACGTTATTGGCTTTGTTGTCCACGTGAAATTCAACAATAAAAGGCTTGTCTTCGTCGCACAACTTTTTCAGCCTTCTTACATAAGAAATGTTGCATAAGTAATAAACTGTAAGTAACATGCTTAGCAGTAGATTTTCAACAACTCCGTGCAAGGCCTACTTTCAATGCAAGCAGAGAAACGGTTTACAGCTAGTCATTTCGGGTGGCGTGATCCTACTTAATGTGGGCAGGTTTTATCAAAAAAAACAACAAATATATCTCTCATAAAAAACTACTTCTCTCCACATAAAATGGAGCAGGATTGTTCAATTTTTCAACAGCGAATTTAAGAAGAGCTAATCGTTTCTTTGCGTCCCTTAAAGGGCAATTAATTGGAAAATTTTATCATTTGTTTTATTCACATATATGATATCGATTCAAACGGCACTTTACGCTGCTGTTCCACTTTTCGTAGCTTCATCATTAAGCGATTACAATACAAAAGTTCATCTACATTACACCAGGGAATAAAAACACAAACTAACATTAGTGCCACCACGTATGTATGAATCGTACTAATTTATCAGTATCACACTAAATCAATTTCGAAAACCCCACTTCAAGCTTTATCTTGTAAGGATAGTTATATAAAGTATTTCAACCCCGAGGGGATAACAGAAGTGCAATTGTAAAAAAGATGGCTTCCATAGGTCCTTAGCCTTTTCGCAAACGACGATTCCCTTAAACTTCGTATTAATCAATTCAATTAAAAAATCAACAAACTCAATACATTTTTTTGTATTGCAGCAAGAAAAGTAGGAGCAGTTTAGAAGTCTTTTAGAAATTTTTCTGCTGTAACCATAACAAGGTCTACCCAATAAGGTATCGCATTGACCCCTCCCCCCACCCCCTCTGCCCCCAATGGGCCTACAGTCTTCAATAGCTCATACACTGATGCGTACATCATACATTTTGCAATATTACAGAGTCTTAAACCGTTACTTCGTAGTTTCGAATGACTCTTTTTGGCTTTGAGGCTTGCGATGGGCCGGCATGCTGCGACGCACCATTCACTTTATTTTTCGATAAAATATTCTGATTATCTGTCCATCCTTTTTGAACAGCATCCTGCTGAAATCAAGGAGATAGAAATGGTAAGATTAAGACATTTCCTTTTTTCAATTTCTAGTTTTTCTCACTTTAGTTTCTATCAATAAGCCAGGGCTTAAAATTATATTCTTCATGACCATCCCCAAGATGATGGGTAGCTATGATTAGCGTGGCTTGTTTACACTTCGGACGACGTCATATGTCGTTGGACATGCATCAAGCTATAACTTTTGTGAAGCGCACTTTTAGAGCATATTGCTATTCCAATGTGTTCGACGCTATATATATATAACTCAAACTTCGCTTGTGTTTCCACATGAAAGTGTCATATGGTCGCTCTATATCAGGAATTTCTCTCTAAGAGCCGGGATAGTACCTAACTTTCCTTGCACTCTCATTTCAGGTGTTAATGTACATGTAATGCTAATGAAAAATTTACATCAAATTAACGATGGAAAATTTTAGCCATACGCAACAATTATTTCAACTCACAGTTTCTTGGCCCAAATGTGCCATTTCAATAGTAACATCGCCAGTTGAGGCAGTGGACGGATCAAACCGCTTTCCATCTTTCGGTATTTTCTTCCTTTTCCTCATTTTTGGTGGTTTATATCCTACAAATCTGAAAGCAGAAACATAGATTTATCAAAGAAGAAAAGTTAGTCAAGACAAAATTCTGCTTCAAAAACCGCCCCTGTCAAGACATGAATAAAATACTACTTCTGCAAATTTTTTATATAGGAAGTTAGATTAAACACCACTAAAGGAGATGAGAAAAAGTTTTCAACATAGATTTAGTTGCTTCATTTCGGGTTTAGATACAATGCCAGGAAAGGCAGCGTAAGATGTGAAAAGATCTTCGGACCTTATTAAGATTTTGCTTAAGGATCTTCTCTACAAGCTTTAAGATGCATCGAATTTAATTAGCATCTGAGCAGCGAGCACTTTGTCTGCCAATGAGCAGTGCCCGTCCTACGCAGAGAGATACCAAGAACAAGCTAAGGCCTCGACAATTTGTACTAAACAGACAATCTTCTCGCACTAATACGTGGGGATATTGCTCCATATGATTACCACCATATCTAAGGTGGTTTCCAATCGTTGCTGGGTAAACTGCTGCTAGCTTTTAACATATTGCTTAAGAATGGAGAAATTACAATTAATAACCTTGCTCTTAATACTTAGTCATTCTAGCTTAATTTTCGTCTGCTTTAACAGTGAATGAGCGAGGGACATGCAGTTTATACTATTGCTAGTTTTATAAACAAGTAATAATTTTGTACATCATAATGAGCAATTTTACTATTTTCTGTATTACCTGAACATGCAAACAGATTATTAATAGGATACCAGAAATCAGTGCAACGTAGATGCATTAGCATTTTCAATCACTAGCCAAGTTGGCCTTTGCAAGCAACAAAGCTTATGTAATGCAAACAAATGTTTTATGTGACCAATACTAACCTTGGCGTTTGTGGACCAAACAGTGTCCTACAACAATTAATATAACAGCCATTGTCAAATGGATTATGCCCGCTGCCAAACTTTCCAGTTACCTATAACAAAGAATACTGAAAATACTAACAATGTAGCAAAGAATTTCTTAAGTAAGTCTCGCCAAGTAACAGTTACGTTATGATCAATTAGTGCAAAAACTCCAGAGGATAACAGACCTGTTCATTTGTAGTCCTTCCCAATGCAACAAGGCCTAAATGAAAACCAGTCAGACCAAAAACGGGAATGGCTGCTAGTCCACTAATGACAATTATGAGAATACTTAAGTTCGTCAAGAAAAAGTCAGAACAGTTTGCGAAAATGATACAGATATAAAATTTAGGAAAAGAACAAAAAATTGGGTTTGGTTTATGATGCATTCTTCCGTTTGCTAAATAGAAGACTTCACTATGACCCTCAAACATTTTTTATCCCTTATAAGGATTCGATTGTCCAATTTCGCAGTATTATAATTATTACGCGGGAAAGAGCCTTTGTGAAAAAGTAATTAAATAATTGAAGAAAAGGATACGGCACTATAATCTCTTCTTTTCTTTTCAATATGAAGACGACTGTCAGCGCTATTACGGACAAAATGTGTATTGACAGAAACAGGATAAAAAAGAAGAAGTATTTGTAATTTCGCTTTCCTATGCAGTTGTCTACCCAAGGACAGTGATGATCAAATATCTGTGAATAAACAACAATAATATCAAGACCAACATAAATGCTTCTTAAGTATTTGCAAACAACAGTTTTAAATACAAGGCAAATTATATAACATTTTACCCTTGATTTCATTTCTGATTTCACTCTAAATATATAGTATGACACTGATTTACTAAACAAGCCTTAAACTGTTTTAACAATCCTACATATAGTTCTGCAGAACAGAGAACCTGGGCAAATGTCAATTTAGCATACTCAATTCAATATTTCAATTTTCAGCACATTTAATTACAAGAGATGAGGCCTCAAAATATGCTAAAAGGGATTTGAGAAAGCCTCAAGTTGGGAACCAGACTGGGAAATCCTCCCTAACATTTTCCCATACCAATGAGTTGGTCAAGATGCAGAGCTAGCAGGAAGTATTAATAAATATTTTTTACCTCTACACAGGAATTGCAGACACTGCAATGGGAGCACCTAGGTGGTCGATAAAATCTGCAAGTTTCACACCATTTCATTTTCACAGTGATCCCATTTATGTCTACATTTTTATACAAAGGTTGACGAAAATCATCTTCTTCATGCTCTAATTGAGCAGAAGCTACAAAAAAGGAAATCTTGATTCAAGAATGGACAATACTCTCCTATGTAAACTGAGCCCCCCTCCCCCTGATTCTAATGAAACCCCATCTTCTTTAAGGGAATAGGCTTTCTCAGTGAGTAACAGCCTCCCTCCATTATTAGGACAGCTTTTAACATCAATTAGTGCTAATCAATTTTGACACGTTTGACTAAAGACAAGCCTTGCAAATCCTTATCCTCTCAAGATTATGTACTCCATTGGTGCCATGTGCTGTTAAAATTCTAGTACTGATGTAGTACCATACTGGCAATGATAATCCTTTTAATATAATAAAACACAAATCCTGAAGCTTGATGAGCTCTTTTTCCAACAATGTCCAAACAATGTTTATTTTCCAGGCAAAAACATAGGAAGACTATGCAGTTGGATGGGTTAAAATCTTTTTAATAACCTTTTCAACACATATGCTAATAACAAGATATGTTCAAGTGAATGACCTGAACTAAAGGCAAGGGCTATAAATAGGATGAAGAAAACACCAACGATATTGTTTCTTCATCTAGGCTTGGTTTGAGACTATCCAATGTAATAGCCACAATAAGCAATATGGCTAATGATTTTAGTAGCAGCAGCTTCAAAAATGTTATGCGTACATACCTCTAGGAAGCACCCCTGGGTCAACCAAGGTAGCATGGCAAAACATAGAAAATACAAAAAATGTCAGTATTGCTTCATAAACCACAACAACAATGGAAATCTCCTTGAGAACAAATGGGCCTCTGTGAGGAAAAAAGACAACCTGTCAAACAACCTGAAAGTTTCATATAAAGCATGAGAGTGATTTTTAAATATTATCTGTTATTTAACATTATTTATAAACATTTGGTTTGCAGAATAGACTTGTCATGCAAGCTATTGGCAAGGGAATTCCTTCCCTAAAGTCCTCTTTCACTTGGCTTCAAAGAAATTACTGCATCATCTAATAATCCTTATGAAAGAAATGGTGGAATAATCGCATACTTGTAGCTCCACTTCACTAACTAATCATAATCTGATTGGTCATTAACAAAGAATACAAACAAGTAAGGCCTTCAAAGTTTCCTTAAAGTGACCTAACCTACTACCATTTCTCATTAAGTTCAGTTGCTGGCATAATTAGCTCAGATGTTATCCTGATGGAATATGGCTTTTAACATCATAATCTATGTACCTATGTAAAAATATGTAAGCATATTTTTTCCTGTGAACCTTGCTTGCTACACAGAGAAAAGAGAATGGTTGGTAGCTGCCTCTCCTCAAAGCTCCCTTCTTTGAAAGCTGTCTATACTGCTAATTTTCTATGGATGCTGAGGTACATCATTGCCTTCTGTGAATGACTAATGACAAATGACAGTGCTCTTAAAAATAGTTTCAAACATCTCAATGTTTTTTTAAAGAAAATACTCTTGCAGTCATGGTCTACTTAAAATATAATTTTGTTAAGAAATAACTTTATATGTTTTGCATTTTGTTCTTCTTAAACCTGCCTTATGGTGGCTGTTAATCCTCACTACACCACCTAATTCCAGGTGTTTTTCAGTTGTGAGCAATCCATCTTGCCTCCCCCACATGCCCAAAACTAACAAGTCTTTCTCTTCTCCTTTAAATCTAGCAAACTCTCTAGCCTCCCATCACAGCACTTCCTCTACTTTTTTTCGTTCACTGACTCAATTGCTTATACTAGTAAATAATTATACAAAATTCATTAACAAATACATTGATTAAAATTAACATCAAACATGCTGAAGTTAAACTTGATCAAGGGTCTCCTATAAGGTCTAAAAATAACACATAGCAGTCTTTAGTGCTATGCATAACCTCAATCAAATTAGACTGAATCACATTATCATGGTTTCTTCATAAGCATAACCATGACTATGCACATAAATACATTAAAATTTACTTTGCAGGTTATTCTTTGGCAGCAAATTGATGATATGAAGCTGCATGCTAAAGGTACCTAATTTACTAAAAATTTGCTACCTAAGCTGAGAAAATGTGATCAAATACCTAGATAAAATTAGAGATTTATACATTTATCTATATACTTAATTGAATTATATGAAATACAACTTCAGAAAATTAAAATAGTATTCAAAATAATAAGAAGTCTTCAATTCAATCAATTGTATAATATCAAATATTTGACACTCTATCGTTGACATTGAAATTTCCTAGCCTGTCATTCATTGCTTGCTGTTGTTATTTTCGTCGTTATTTTAATATAAACCAATTTTATAGTAGAATTGAAATCAGTTGGTTAGGGGATGTTTTTATGGCTAATATAGCTAGTAATGAGAAATTGACTTGAGGTTGAGGATGAGAAGGATTGAAAACAAACTTTATATTCTAAACTAATAATAATTTTCAAATATAAGCCTTAAACATATTAATGAGAAACTATCATTTGCATAACTAGGCCTACTTCAGCAAACATTTCAAACTTTGTTTAGGCCTTGAATTGATCTCAAGGAATGAAATTTAGTTTAGTAATCTGATTTTGAAATGCTGTAGCAAACTTCTTCCCCTAAACAGGGCACGACTTAGAAGGCTTAAGATTCTTAATCAGTTGTCTAAAATGAGTATCTTGACTATCAAATCGACATTGGCTTAGAAGGAAAGATTATAAAAAGCAAACCTGACTTACACAAAAACAAAAAAGAGTGCCGTTGTTCCAGTCAGCAGCAACACAGCGCTTACCATAGGCATCTGCTTGGTTCCAAAACGCTTCTTTCCACATCTCATTTTAAATAGTAGCTTTTAGGCAACCATTCTTCAGATAGGAAATAAATTTGCAACCATAATTAAATCACATCCTGATTCATGTTCTTGTTCTCTAGGTGCAGGTTTGGGTGTGAGCTTTCTGCACTGCCCAGCCGGTCTTGTTGATATTTAATACGCATGCGTTCCAAGGTACTTTAGGTAAGAAGAGTGAGATGCTCAGAAGTCAGAAGGCGCATGAAGAAGTCGAAGTAAAAATGGCGTCATCTAGCCCGATCTAGCTACTAGATGTCTCAGTGGTTTGGTTTCCAAGGCATATTTTAACATATGTTCTTCTTGTTCATAGTAACCGGTCCCTGACCAGACCCCAGGCAAAATCATGATTTTATAGTCTTGCTACCATAGTAGCCATTGTGGACTGTGGTGACAAAGAAAGAAGATAGAAAAATTCCATTACCGTGAACCCGTGACTATACTGATGTTTCGGGCCTAGCCCTTTTTTCAAAGAAATGAAAGAAAAGCTCGGTCGTTTGAGAGTTTTTGAGGGCCTATTGGTGTCTTCCACTCCACATGATTCCAAAGAAACAAATCTTAAAAGCGTCTTACTGTGTAAATGCTATGCAAGTTTTAAATTTACTTTTGGAAGGGTTGTACGTTGTACGTTTTTTTAAAGGTGGAGTGCTTCCATATGCAATCGGTCACCTGATGTGGTGCGGAGTCCCGTGAAATTGAAAGAAAATGGAGCAATCCACCTCGCAGCCTTAAAATAAAGTAATTCGGTAATAGCGGATATCTTCTGGCTCCGTCAATAATCCTGCATAAACAAGGTGATAGCAATGGCAATCGACCCCTTTCAATTTCATTGGCACAAGACTCATGAGTGGAAAATAACACGTAAGTTGCAACGTCGTAAGTCAAAGAACATTTGAAAACAATGCTGCATCCTGGCCTGGTATATTCTGTATGCCAAGCATTTTTTAGATTTTCAGCGATGCTAGAAAATTTCATAGGCTATTGCATAAAAATAGATGAATTGGACAAGATTGGAGGTACACTAAGAGACGGGGATGGGGGGGGGGGGTATCTCCAATTTATAATACCATACCATCCAGCTTTCGATAGGATTTGTCAGCTTTCGATAGGATTTGTCAGGTCA
>JAACYV020263966.1:28206-57573 GCA_009936425.2 Chrysaora fuscescens | reverse complement strand
ACATTAAGTTGATTTATATTTTTCTATATTTATACTTGATTTAGAAATGTCGTTAAATATAAATGTTTTCAATTTTTTGTAGAGGATGATACAGAGATGCATCCAGAACTGCTGAATATTTTCAGGGGTATGTTGTTTTATTTTCATAACTTCCAAGAAGAAGAAAAAAGAAGTTTATCAAGATATATCATTGCGTATCCATTTCATATGCCTTCTTGTCTTCTTTGTATCATTCCTAATAATGGTGCTTCCTATTTCAACTCTTTCAGTTTATATACGAAGAACTTTGTGGTTTTTTCAATTTAATTACAATTACAGACATCTTTTTAATGACATTCGGATGCTTACAATTAAAAATAAATTAATTTAAACTTAAAAAAGGCTCAAGATATCCCATTCAGAATTTCCTTCCTTTAGCGATATCCTAGATATGATGGGGAAATCGTTAAAAATATCGATAAATCGACAACGTACATCATACATAAAGAACTACGCGACCAAGTAAGTGTATTGTAATTCTGTGAGGTTTCATCGTTGTAAAGAAAGATTGATCGCATTTCTTAATATTTGTTTGTAATGATACTTGCTCAGACGATATTTCAAAGTTTTGTTAATATTTATTGCAATACATATGTTGAATTTCATTTAGGTAACCCTGCCAACGCTGTCAAGCTCTACACAACACATTTCTGTCGAAAGACTGAAAAAATGCATTTCAGAAGGCAGGTTGATAAATGAAAGTGAACACTGATAATTTAAAAACTGTTGTTAAATGTTCTTTTTTAAACTCATTCACTTGTTTTAATAAGGTGATAAAAAGCATTCACATGCGCTGAATGCAACCAATTTTTGTACGATATAATAATGATAATGTATTTGTGTTGTTAGTTCGTTTTGCGATTGAGATTCATTGTTTTTCTGTTCTGTTGTCAACAGATTGTAATTATTGTGTATTCAGTAGCTATATTTTATTTATCAAACATCAAACAAAATTTGCAATCCCATGTTTGAAATCGCTAAGTAGATTTATGAGGACTGCATGAAATCTGTTTTCAATGACGTTGTTAGAATGCACAATGAATTTCAACTAAGATGAAAACAGCGTTTTCGTAAAATAAATTATTCTGCAGCTTAAATTGAAGCCGCAAACGCTTGATTTTCTTAAATTTTGTTAAAAAAAAGTTTAAGTTTGAAACTTTGTAGACCACAGAATTTGAGATTCATAGAATCTATGCAACACTCAGATGAATAAATTATTAGAAAGAAACAACCAATTTTATATGGTCCCAGTGAATCACGTTTTTTGAGTTTTTTTGGCCAATCACAGGTTTGCGGTTTTTATTTTTATTGTATTCATCTCTTATTCGTGTAAACCACGAAGGTGTGATTTTTATTGCGATGAAAGTTCTTTTTAATCATTCGGAAAAAAATTCTTCAACGTAGCAAGGATGCTTAAATTCTGCTCTTATATCTTCCAGTAAATAATGAAGAACCTCGTTCTTTTATTTTTCATTTTCACAATTCAGGTATGTGTTAATAAATTCATTTATTAATGTCTTGGATGAACATTTTTCTCTATCGCTTTACCTTTACCTTATTTTCTAAAAATGCAGTTTAGCAGTGATTCCTTTACTTCTTGTTTTTTTTTTTTAGATATCATCAAGTTTACAGTCAGCTTACGAAAGAGACAAACCTGAAGGTATTTCAATGTCAATCTTTGAATAAGTTAACTCTTTCATCGTTGTAAAATACTACTTACTAAGAAGGTTGTATTGGTTAAAGTGGACCTATCACTTTTTAGGAGCTCGCATTAAAGGAAAGAGCTTTGATAGTAAGTAAAGATGTCGTTTGCAAAGTTATAGCCGCCAAGTGAAGGACTAAATTGATGACGTCAAAGCAGGGACCTGTTTAGGTTAAAAATCAGAGAATAATAGGCCTGTCACCAGTGTGAAGGTTAAGAAGTTCAAAAATTCACCCAAAAAGGACAAAAGCCACCAATAAGCTAAATTTAAAGCTAATCCGACACTTGATTCTGAAGATATGATACAATTATAACTCCATGGTCTGTGCCTTTGAATAGGTTCCTGCTACGACGTCATCAATTTATTCCTTCACAAGGCCACAACTCAAAAACGACAAAAGATATTGAAGTTTTGTAAACATCATCATTACTTAATATAAAGCTCTTTCCATAAATGAGAGCTCCCAAAAGTGATAGGTCCACTTTAAGGCTTAATGTTAAGACTGTGGCGTATCTCTCAATTCTTGTTAAGTACTGAGAATTCTCGCTGTTGTTTGGTCATTATCATTGGAAAAATGCTGTTTTGTTTCTCTCTGCGTCTTTTCTGGTCTGAAGTTCCCTGAAAACTTGCTTTCTGAAAGTTGCTAGAAGCCATTGCTCGTGCGGTGGAACTAGTAACTCTGCCTTGATTAGTTTGCGGTGTCCCTTTTCTGGCTGAATGAACTGCCATTCCCGTGTAATTTATTCACTATCCTGGAGATGGTCTTTAAGTACCATGTAATTGTTTTTATCGACACAGAACTCCTTTCTGCATTTGATGCGAAGCGTTTTTCTGATAAAGTGACAATTATTTTGTAGCAATGAGGCATTAGCTACTCTAAGGGGCTATCTGATTGTTTATATTTTCACTGAGCCAATCGATTTCTCAGCTAGTGTGCCCGATGCCTCTCGTTTTAGAATATGTTGGCTGCTTCACCGAAGACAACAATCGGGTGTTTGGTCATGCATCGGGAGATTACCGTGCATCAGAACTAACTCCTGTTCAATGTATGGTAATATGTGGGCGCAAATTTAAATATGCCGCAGTGCAAGATGGGAGATTCTGCATGTGTTCTGATGTATTGCCAGCAAGACCAGCCAATGAAACAAGCTGTTTGTCAAGTTGTCCTGGAGCTCTCACCTACCCAACTGGAATCGCAAGGCCCAAGTGTGGCGGCCTGGATACAGTCAGTGTGTATTCAATCCAGAATCGAATTCTTGGCTTACAAATACAGAATAATGAACCAATCAAGATCTTTCACAAAGCTGACTTTCAAGTGCTGATCAAAAATGGCAAAGATTCTGTCTTCAATTTCAACTTTGGTGATGGAGATGGGTCGAAGCCACTTTCGACAACAGAGAAAAATATGTCACATGTTTATGATCAACCTGGTACTTATGAAGTGACCTTAATGGCAAAGAACAACATGTCGGGTACTGAAGAAACGTCTAAGTTTCTATCTGTTGTAGACGATCCAACTGGAGTTACCATAACATGTCCTAAAGCCACTATTCATGGCCGACCAACTGAGTGCAACGGAACAATGTCACGTGGTTCAAGAATAAAGACAGATATTGACTTTGGGGATGGAGAATCTGAACACTTATCATTCAGTAAGCGATGCTGATGTTTGGTTTTATAAAATTACTTTTTTATATATATAAATATCTATCTATAAACGGAGATATAATCAAGCAATATTTCACTTCTTATAATACTCATTTGATTTAAGGTGCACGGTACTCGCACGTTGGTAGAAAGATCCCGTCGTTGAAGTTATTGAAAGAAGACATACAGAATTTCTCAACAACATTCGTAATTCCATCATCTGACTTCAAAAAGACCGAAACGATATCAAGTTGGGAAATTGATGCTTCAGTTCTTGGAAATACAAGGCTTCAGGTATGTCATTGGGAAAAAGGTTAATTAGGAAATTGAGAAGAACACATATCAATATTAATCTGAACTTATATACATAGGAATTGAATGAAAGCGAAAGATAGAAAGAACATCTTGACGCGCGAACTAGTGATATATAAGACTATAATATATATAAAATTAGTACGTTGCAACTGAACGAATACGAATAGAAGACTGAGTAAATATCGGAAATATAACAAGGTGTATAAAAAGAGTCTGGTAACGACTCAGAATGATTGACGGAAATTGTAAGAATTTTTTTTGCAATTAATATCATTGGCTTGCTATGAAGATAATACGAGTTGTTTTCGACTGTTTTTTTGTAGATATTTCGACCAACATGTACCGTAGCAGAAATGTTTTGTCATAAAAATCATTCATGCATTCCAGCGGGATCTAGTTGTGGGAAAGTCGGGCAACATTCATGTGGTGAAAAAGAAATATTCTGCTTCCATTATGGTAGATGTTTACCCAATGACAATCAGGTTATGATAAGCTGTCCACCCTATCAACCTTTCAACTTCTCTAGCCCCCCTACAGACTATCAACTTGTGTACCAATATCTGGCCAACATTCCTAGTTCTGGTCATCACTTTATAAACCTAGAGTCACGTGACATGTTTGTTGCGAAACCAGGTGATGTTATTGGCTGGACATTTGATGGTGCGACCACTTCCGGTCAAGTGGCCTCAGCTGAAATAAGTGGAAATGGAGAAGATGCTCCTGAATTTCAGTTTCCAGTGCTCACTAAAATTGGGAATAAAATAAAGAGAAGTGATGGACTGAAAAGCAAACGGCATCATATCATTAGCGCGCACTTTTATAACAGAGCAGTGTTCACCCTACATCATACCTATAACAGAACGGGATCTCATCTATTAACCACTAATATAACAAAACCTCTTCAGATGTTTGTGGATATCCCTATATCTGGAGTCAAACTAATGTGTCCCTCTCTTGTAACAACAAAAACCAATTTTAGCATAAATTTACCAGCTCATTTTGGAAGCAATGTGACGTATAGGTGGTTTACTGGAGATGGTCAAACTGGAAATAAGAAGACATTTGGCCGAGCTGCATTCATTTATCAGAGTGCTGGCATGCATACATTTTCTCTCTCAAGCACAAACTCATTGAGTCAAGTGAACCGTAGTTGTCTAATACGGGCTCTTGATGCGATAAAAGATCTAGGATTTCATCATCCAATCGATGCAGCTCCCCTTGGCAACAGAACCAGCATTGATTGGTCAATTTCATCAGGCACAAATGTCACATATTCTGTTGACTTTGGTGATGGCAGCTTGCCAAGAATTTTTCATTCAAATGAAGGAAGTCCAAAAGAGAATAACATCAAATACACCTATAAACGCGTCGGGACATACAATGTTACAATAACAGCGAGCAGTATAGTAGGCCCCAGATTGGTAATTTCCTCAAAAGCAATTGTCCAAATTCCTTTAAAAGACTTGAAATTCTATTCAAATCTGCCACATGTTACAGCTCAAGTTTACGTCGTGAATGGGGAAAATGTCGAGCTAAGTGTCGCCTTAGCCCAGGGATCAAGTCCTCTTTGTATCTATTCATTTTCTGACAATTCAAAGCATGGAATCACAGGGTCCTTGTCAATCAAACATCAATTTAACAGAACTGGAACCTACTTTGCTAACGTAACTTGTATGAATCAGGTATCTGTCATCAATGCTAGCTTAAATGCCACCATTGTTGTACAAAAGTTGGAAGAAATCAAAGGTATACAATTAATGGCAGCTCCAACAAAATATGGAAACGTCACCAAACTATTCTTGAAAATGCAAAGTGGGACAGTTTTTTTCTGTGACTGGCAGTTTGGAGATGGGAGAGGTTACAGAAGTGATTTTCTAATTAACTCTGCCTCCATTCGTCATACGTTTGAAGCCATTGGAGACTATTTAGTAAAAGTTACTTGCTCTAATCGTCTTGGATTTGCAAGTACTCAACTTAGGATTTCTGTGGAAATTCCCATATCTGGATTGGAAGTAAGTTGCCCGGGTAGGTTTATCCGGGTCGGTCAGCCATTCCGGGTAACAGCTGTCATAGCTACTGGTTCTCGAGTTAAACTTGACTTTTCATGGGGAGTGGAAACCTCGCCACAAAACTTTCAAGTAAGAAGTAAAGAAATTTCCAAAATACTTCACACGTATAACAAAATTGGATTCTATAATATTTCGGTAACAGCCAGTAATCAATATCATAGTTTGCAAAGGAAATGTCCAAACATAAAAGTCGAGCAGCCGGTCAATAGTTTTCGGATTCTTACAAATAGTCCACTAAAGTTGAATCCGGGCATTGTAATGTACAGATGGTTCTCAAATCCTGGTTTCTTGCCTCCAAGTGATGCTGTAATCAGCTGGGATTTTGGTGATGGGAACAAAACAACTCGTAACAGACTGGTCTTGTCAAATTCTTCAAATATCCTTACTACTTATAGGTTCAATTCCCCTGGTGTATATTTTACCAAAGTCAAAATTGAAAACAATATCAGCTCCATGAACTTCGATTTGAAAATCGATGTGGTAAAAATCATTCCAACCACGTTCAGTATAGAGCAAAAAAGTCTTAAATCAAATGCAACAATGCCAGGCTTTGGAAGGGAAAGTAATGTTTTTCCTCTTGAAAATCAAATCCGTTTCAGCGTCACAAAGCAGTCAAAAGATAATTTGTACTTTTTTAATTTTGGCAATGGAGAGTCTTTGAACACAACTTCATCCTCAATAACTTACCATTTTTCAAAGCCCGGCATGTTTAATGTTTCTGTAAAAATTGATAATCTGTTGGAAAAAAGCATGCATTGGAAATTAATAAGAATTCAGGAAAGCACAAAGAACATAAAATTGAATGCCACATCTCATGTTCAACTTGGCAAGAAAGCAAACTTTTTGATCAGTGCCGAGAAGTATGGCTCAGACTCGTGTATAATTTTGAATTTTGGTGATAATGAGGTTTCAATCTTTAACAATTCAGAATGTATTCTTTTGCCAGACTGCAAATTGTATAATTGCAAATTTCTAAATTTCCCGCAAGGCAATTATGCATTGGATCATACCTACCAATCGAAAGGAATGTACAAAGTTTCCTTCAAAGTTGTAAACTACGTAAGTGTAAAAGAGACATCTGCTAGTGTTGTGGTTACCTACAGGCCCTGTGCCTCCCCAAAATGTGTAATCATCGGAGGTGGATCAGAAAAACAGCCATTAGGGTCACTGAGATCAGAAAAACTCTTTTTACGAGTCAATAGCTCTATTGAATGCGACAAAGCAAGCCATGTTGTCTTCTCTTGGCAAATATTCAAGCAAGATACAAAGGGTGAAAGAGTTTTGGTCAGCAAAATATCCAGGAAGGCTCTAATGCCATTTCAACGGAAGCCTGGTAGCTTGGACCCAACAATTTATGAAATTCCAAGTAAATTTCTAGAAGTTGGAACAAATATTGTGAAATCAATTGTGTCATTTGAAAGTGGCACCCATGATCTCAATGATGTAGTAGGAACAGCTATGGTTTGGTTTGATGTTAAAGCTACGCCCCTCAAAGCTATTATCAAAGGTGAACATAGTTTGCATTCAATGTGCTCCCACTAAATATGGCTTTATTCAACCTGTTTCACCTGATTATATTTTCATAGCAAAATAGCATAAAATTACTTACTTTTGTTGCTATTCCGTTTCAGGTGGCTTCCGAAGAGCAATCGGACACGAGATGAATCTCAAACTGGATGGATCTGGATCATATGACCCAGATTTCAGTAATTCTGACAACTCCGCACTTCAATTCAAATGGTATTGTAGACGTGCAAGTGAACCATTTGCTCTTGATTATAAGTCTACTAATAAAACTGCTGGTTGCTTTGCAAATGGACATTATAATCTCAGTTTATCCAATACTCGTATGACAACAATAAGTGTAAGTTCAGTTAAGTTTGTATTCTTTCTAGAATATGAATTCCTAAGCTCCTGCCTTTATTTAGATGTGAAACTGAATTAACTATTTTTCAACGAAATATCTTAATTCACTTCTATTTTTCATTCACCATAGATATACACAGGAAATTTGATTTCACATCGTTCTTATGTTGTTCGACTAGTAGTTTCGAAAGGTGCAAGAAGCGGTTTTTTCGACCAGGAATTTAAGATTCTCCCTGGCAGTCCTCCGACTATGGACATCAAGTAAGAACATTTTTTAACAAGCTCCAATTCAAAATGATTGTTGAGGGTCCTATTCATAAATAGATTCCAGTACTTTTGTTTAATGTTATTCATTAGTTTTTCTTTGCTCTTAGATGCAAAATGAATTGTCTTGACAAACTGAACTCAGCAGAGAGGCTAATTCTTGAAAGTGTGTGCTTAGACTGTTCCTCAAATGCGAAATTATCATTTATGTGGTCGTTGTACGAAATCACTGCATTGAAGTCACAGGTCGAAATTTCCAGTTTCGCTTTGAGTACGACGACAGGAGTGACAAAAGCAAATGTTGTTGTGAACGAAAATGTCTTAATTCCTGGCAAAAGCTATAATTTGAAAATCAGTGCATGGAAACCCTATGGAAGCAAAGGTACATTTCGTTGCATTTCTTCTCATATATGATATGTCTTGTTGTAAGATATATCATTATGATTAATAAAGTTGATTTCTTTTTCAGATGAAGCTGGCTATAGTGAATATAGATTCAAAGTCAACACACCTCCTAGCAGTGGGTCGTGCAGTATTCTTCCTGCAACTGGGTTTGCTCTTGTCACCAAGTTCAAAGTTTCTTGTCTTAACTGGATGGACGAAGATACGCCATTAGAATATATGATAGGTTACAATTAATTATTCTGTCTATCTGATATTGCTTTGTCTTGTATTTTTAATTGTTTTATGGCTAGCTTACTACAATTCAATAATGCAATTCTATTGTTGACAGATGTGATGCGAGAGGGTATTGCAGCGAATATCTACACTGGATTTGAAAACAGCGTCGAAACTGTTTTGCCAATGGGAAAAGCATCATCAGATTATAGAATGAAGATAATTGCAAATATATATGACAAATACAAAAGTGCTGCGAAGATATCTCTTGTTGTTCAGGTCAAATATACATCAATGTTCTATATACATCATTTCACAATCTCTTTCAACCTTTCTCTTACTTAGCATCAATGACCAAGCACGCATTTGTGCCATTTTTAACCCTTTGATGATTAAATTATGAAGTAATTTATGAACATGTTTCATATGTTCTTGTCATAAAGGGTCTATTTCATCTAAAAAATCTTTCGTGTGCATAGTGAAAATGTACAGAAATATGAAGTCTTACTGCTTCTGCCTATAGTTGATGTTTTTCTTGTGGTTCACTAGGTAAAAGAACCGGTTTCAGTGGATTTGGATGCAATTAGTCAAGACCTTGCTAAATTATCATCAAATGGCAATATACAGACACTTACACAACAAGCAGTTGCTGCTGGTTCAGTTATGAATTCAAAATCAACCCGAAATGCAACCGATACGATTGCTAGAGATCAAGCAATACTGGTAAGAAGCCTCACATCCGAAATCTTTACAGTTCCTTGTAGATTCTAAAACTGAAGGATAATTAAGATATTCATCATAAATTGATTAATATACATTTGTAGGCACGAACTACAGTTCTTGTTGCTGTAAGCAAAGTGAAGGCATGCAGTCTGGATCAGATCAGACAAATGGGAGATGTTTACAATGAAATGACAGGAGTACCACAAGAAGTTTCACAGGACGCCCAGGTATACATGCCGTCATTTTGTATAAAAACTCGCTTAAAAATGTAATAAACGAATATTATTTGTAGTGGTTGATTGAGCCGATACTGAGCAGAATTAATAACAATAAGTATCTTTTGAAACTGCTTGTTTTGTTAATTTTTCATAATTGTCTCTAGGATGCATCCTCTTCTGCAATGTCAGCCATGTCAGATTGTATGCTTCAGTCTGATCGGCAAGATGCTTCTGTCAAACTTACTGCTATGACCATGTTACAAGGTTCATCACGACTGCTTCAAGCAAATATGCTCAAAACGGTAAGTCTACTGATTGTCTTTATATAACACTTTTTGTTTGTATTGCACTTTCTTTTTATATCATATCTTAAGACTCATAATATCATTTCAGTATAGTAGAGAACATTTCCAACGTCATTTCAATGCGTTTAATGTTCTAAATATTTAAATTTTAGAGAGTTCATCAGAAGATTTTAGTTCCGTTATCTGAATTTTGGCTCATCCTTTCGATTGTTCCTGACCGTATACTTAAGATTTTCTCAATATATTGGTCCAGTTTGTTTCTCTATTATTTTTTCTTAAAATAGGAAAATTGTATTTTAATCGGGAGGAAATGTCGCTCTATATTTTTAGGGAAATGTGTCTGGCAATGGGACATTGAATGCAACGGCAGTTGATGCAACACTGGCAAATGCAAGTGCAAAAGTGTTAGATACTGTAGATAAAATTGGCGGCTCATTACTACGCCAGTTAGTTGCTGGTGATAAACCAACAGTAATGAAATTTGACAATATGAACTTGGAAATGTCACAAGTTGGTGAAGACGCTGATGAGGACATTTCGGGATTTAAGATACCAAAACTCAGCTCGTTGCTTGGTAATGAGACATCCAGTGGGGCTAAACAGTCCATTGGTGCCATGGTTAGTGATAATATTTATGATTTTGCATGTTTAAGCGATAATTTCATCCCTTTTTAATGCATTTATCAACAACTTGAACAGGCCTGGGTTATACTAACGTTCTTCATATATCATGCTTCGCTTCATACCTGTAACTCAAGAAAGCTTTTTTTGGAGAATATTTCATTCATCTTAATCCGCACCTAACAAAACAATACACTTTTTCAAGAACCAGCCTTTTGCTAAAATAAATTTTGAGAAAAGATTTTTATTTCAACCATATGTTTTCTATTTACAAAGGTATCCTCGATGGCGAAAAACCCATATGGTTCTGACTCTTCATCAGCAGATATCAAATCGGATATTGTGGGTCTTGCTTTAACTGACAAGAATGGTAATGCTATCAACGTTGCTGGACAAGAATTGCAAATGTTTGTTTCACGTGGTACAAAAGACTACACTCCGGCTGAAATGAACCAATTTGCTAATTTAGGTTCAATGAGATTTCACAAATTTAACTATTCATCTCTTGAAAATGGAGTATCATTTGAAGTAAAACCAGTGGATAGTAAACTTAAATTGAGGTAGGCTTCGCTCTTTTTAAAGTCATCTGTTGATATTAATGCACTCATGTCTTGGTCAATACGGCATAGCTATTCACCATACAATGTATCGAATGATTTTGTTCCTTTTTTCATCTTTATTTCACTCCTCTTTCATCAGGTTGCTGTTGGCATATCGTAAAAGACCATCATTTGCATCGTTTGTCAAGAACCATACATTCAAGTCACCTGAAGAAGCTGCACGGCAACAAACAAAACTACCAGATCCTTTTACATATGTAATTTCAAATGCAGATATGAATCAAACTGGCCAATATTTTATTGGCATTATGGCGCTCAACTGGAAAGAGCTTTATTCTCAATTTGGTTACGTTCCATCTTCCAATTACACTTTGCGTATTTTCGAAACTAAATGCAAAGTTTGGAATAATGACTTAAAGACATGGTCTTCTAAAGGATGTAAAGTGAGTTGTTTAACCTGCCACGATTAGTATCTTCTACATGTTCAACATTTCTCTTTCAGATGTTTATTAAACTTAGATAGTAAATGTATTTACTTGTTGCAACATTTCTATTCCTTTAGATTGGCCCAAAGACAACTTTTAATAAAACTCAGTGTATTTGCAAGATTGAAGAAGATGAATCTGACATTCTTCCTACTGGAACAGCGGCTCCTTCTACTTTGGCTGCTGGCACGTTTCAAGCTCAAGTTGCCCCTCAATTCGCACAGAAAAAGCGTAAAGTTGTAAAGCGAGTATCTTTTGCTGGCGGCTTCTTCGTTGCGCCAAATCCAATAGACTTTGACAAAGCATTTGCAGGATTTGCTAATCTTGCTGAGAATCCTGTGGCATTTTCCACAGTTCTTGCCATGTTTGGAGTTTACCTCATGATGCTATTTTGGGCAAGAAGGGAGGACAGAAAGGATATTCTCAAGGTATTTTCAGTTTTGAATTTCCATGATGCGTCCTCTTATGTTCTCTTTGCTATTTTGCTTCTGTTATCAAGCTCTGTAATATGCGCTGCAAAAAGATAATTTATTAAATTCCTGAATGAGTTTTGCCATGCGTTCATTCCTAATTCATTCACCATTGGAAAACGGAAATTTTTTAAAATCATTTATTTCTCTCAGGCAGGCGTTGCTGCACTCCAGGACAATGATCCTTCTGATCGACAGTTTTATGAAATAACGGTTTTCACTGGGTTTGGCAATAGTGCAGGAACAACCTCACGTGTCTTCATACAGTTAACTGGTGAAGATGGGACATCTGACCCAAGAGAATTAAGCGACTCCAATAAAATCACGTTTCGGAAACGTGCACAAGATGTTTTCCTTGCAAGCTTTGAAGATTTTCTGGGGGATCTAACCTATTTAAAGATCTGGCACGATAATTCTGGTAAAAAGCCATCTTGGTATATGAGTAAAGTTGCAATTCATGATCTAAACACAGATAAGAAATACTTGTTCATTAATGAATCGTGGCTGGCTGTTGAAGAGGGTGATGGTTCTGTTGAAAAGGTCCTACCTGTTGCTGGAGCAGATGAAATTGCAAGCTTTAATCATCTTTTCTACTCAACAACGCAAAAAAACCTAACTGATAGCCATTTGTGGTTTAGCGTTTTCATCAGACCCCCAAAGTCTAGATTTACGCGAGTGCAAAGGCTGTCATGCTGTCTCACGTTGATTTATTGTACGATGTTGACAAATGCAATGTTCTATCAAGTCGGTGGAGAATCAAATCCTTCAGCAACTTTAAAGCTTGGACCTTTCGAATTTTCTGCTGCACAGATTGGAATAGGAGTGATGAGCAGTTTGATTATTTTTCCAGTCAACTTGCTGATTGTTGGTACGTATTGCCTACCACACGACCACACTAAAAGGTCCTTTAGTTGAAAATACTGTTTTAGGGCACTCTGTTCACCAATACGTTGATTTTCTTCATTTCATAGGCTCTTATATTTGAACAGGAGCTTTGCACTTCAAAATTCATCAATGTTTTCTGACTCAAACAATCTACTCTTTTGTATGCAGACTCTACTCTATATTCATTAAACTTCTTTGAATGCAAGATCATATTTGTGATTTATTCCAATCAGTTTTTTTATCTGGTATTTATATTGCAGGTGTTTTTCGAAGTCTCGGTCCAAAGCCATCCAAGGAAGAGTTAAAAAAAAGGAAAACTAGAAAATGGTGGTGGTTTTACGAGTGTTTCTTTTGCTGCGAGAAAAAAAGGTCAACTTCAGAATTCATGGATATTATCACAACGATTCCTGATTCAGAATTGGATTTAAAGAAAAAAGCCTCATCAAAACCGAAATATGAAGCTATAATTGATCAGCAACTTGAAAGTGCAGATATTGGCCTTAAACTTGATAATGATGATAAAAATCAGACACAAAAGAAAGATGATAAAAAGAAACCAAAAAGGAAGTTGCCCTGGTGGATGAAGTATTTTGCTTGGACTCTTTTAATATTGACATCTTTTACATCAGCGTTTTTCGTTGTTTTATATGGGTTTACATTTGGAAAAGATAAGTCTGCTCAATGGATATCATCAATGCTGATATCATTCCTTCAAGATGTCTTTATCAGTCAGCCAATTAAAATTCTTTTCCTCGGCCTGTTTGTTGCTTTGATTGTAAAAAAACCGGCAGAAGAAGAAGACGAAGAAAACAAGAAAAAGAAAGATGAAGTTTATTTGAACCAAAATTCTTCTGATGGGGAATCAAAGCGCCAACGACCTGCAGGAATCATCAAATTCCAGCCTCCACCAAAAGAGAAAATCAAAGCTGCAAGGGATCTCCGGTAGGCTTCTATAACCCACATAATCATGTAGACAATAGTAGCTAAAAGTTTTTTGTTCAAACATATAAATTCTTCTTTGTTTCTTTCTTGTTGTACAGAAATTAGAATTTATACGTAATTGTCATTGTGCCTTGATGTTTCAGTTTGAAAGAAATAAAGATGTATGGAGTAGTAAAGGACATACTACTTTATTTCATATTCGTAATGGCATTGTGTACAGTGAGCTACACTCATCTTGATCCCAAGTCATTTCAGTTCAAAAAAGGATTGGAAGATACATTCGTTTCAGCTACCTATGGAGGCGATGTACTCTTCCCAGATGTGAGTGTTTTGTATCAAAATAAATCGATGGAATAGGTTTCTTTTGTTAATATTTAATATATAAGTAACATTTTCTTTTTATCTATTTTCAAATCACTGATAAAGATTATTCTTTGCGCAGATAAGTTCTCAAGAAGATTACTGGAGTTGGTTAAATACTACTGTTGTTACTGGCCTGTTTTCTACGAAGTGGTATAATGGTGATGCAAATACTCGAGGCTTTACGCAGGATTTATACAGTAACCTATTTGGTGGAGCAAGAATCCGACAGCTACGTGTTAAAAAGGGTAAATCAAAATGTTAAAACTATTTTTGTCTCTGCGATTTTAAATAGCAACCTTGTTTTTTCGTGCTCATTGCAACAATTATTTATCTGATATTTTACAAACTTCCTTTTAAACTTTTAGATTCATGCTTGGTTCCCAAGGAAGTTGCTTCTGTGACACCTGAGTGTAATGATTGGTATTCATGGTCAGATGAAGATACAAACAGTTATGGATTAAACTGGCAGGGCATCAAAAACAGGTCTCTCTATAAGGCGCCTGCATCTTCACTTTCCTGGAAATACTTTTCATCTGATGATCTAAATACTTATCCATTTGCAGGTTGGTTATTAAAATCATATTTTAACGTTGGTCTGTTATAGAAACATTTATCCTGTGTTATGCTTATAAGAATTGATTATTCATAAATCGAATAGTTTAAATGAGGTCTTGTAGAAATGCTGATTGGTTTTTTAAATGCTGATAATTACTGATAGACAAGATAGCCAATATTTTGATGTTCTTTCGATCATTTAGACATATCGAATTAAATACTGTAATTGTTTCAGGTGAAATGGCGATTTATGGAGGAGGAGGGTACGTTGGAGATCTTGGAAAATACCCTTCAAAAGCGTATAAACTGATCAAGGAGTTGAAGAAAAACAATTGGTTTGACAAACGAACACGGGCTATTTTTCTGGAAGCTTGTGTCTATAACGCACAAGTCAACCTGTTCGCAATCATGAATTTCGTGGTAGAATTCTTACCTACAAATGGCATTGCTCAATACCATTCAGTGAAAATTGCAAGGCTCTATACTTTTGGTGGCAGCACTCAGTCATTTACTATTGCTTGTCAGTTTTTTGTTATGTTTTTCCTCATTCTTTTTGTTTATAGAGAAACCAAGAAGATTTACAAGGAAGGGAAAAAGTATTTTCGCGGATTCTGGAATTTGACTGAATTTGTCATGATAGTTTTAGTCATAACTACTATATCTGTTTTCTTCTCTCGAATGTTGTTGGTTAATTCGGCTGTTAAAGAAATCCATGACAACCCTGGAAAATTTGTCAGTTTTAATAAGGTTGCTAAATGGGATGATCTATTTCAGTACATGATGTCATTTCTAGTCATGTTGGCATGTGTCAAGTCCATTCGCTTGCTTTCTTTTAATAAGACCATTTCACTTCTTGCTTCAACGCTTCAAGGTAGTGCCAAACCTCTTTCTGCATTCTCCATTGTCTTCCTTATTTTCTATTTCGCTTACGTCATTTTTGCATTCATTATTTTTGTTGAGCAACTTGCTGATTTCAAGAGTTTTGTCACTTCAATGGAGTCAACAATGGCACTCCTTTTGGGCAGCTTTGAATTTGAAGATATCAAAAATGCACAACCAATTCTTGGACCCATTTACTTTCTCACTCTGATGCTGTTTGGTGTGATGTATATTCTCAATGTATTTCTCAGCATTGTCATGGACACTTATGCTGACGTGAAAGCGAACATTTCAAAACAGTCACGTGAATATGAGATAGTCGACTTCATGATTGGACGATTTAAACGTTTCGTTGGAATTCAACCAAGCAATAACAAAAATGCCAAAAGCGAGTTGCAGGATGAGATGAAAAAAAATGATTTCACAAAAACTGAACTGCCTCAGAAATCCACTGGCCCTCAAAGTTTGGCAAGACCAAATCGTCGTTTCAAGAAAGCCGAATGTGATGAGGACGAGATTCTAACAAAGTTCAACAAACTCAATCAATCTCTGAATGGTTTTTGCAAAGATGATTACGCAGAAGATGACTTGGTGGACAATATTATCAAACAAGGTTGCAGTGCTAATAACGCATCTGGCATGCGTAAACAAATGCATTTTGATGAGTTCAAAGCAGAAGCAGAGTATCAGCAAGAGCTCTATGAAGAGTTGCACAAATGGACCTAGAATGAGAAAACATATCACAAATAACTTCATGTGAAAACCTTACACGTAGTGTGTTGTTAGTTGAGCACGTGCAAAGTTATTAATGAAATCACGTTTGTAGATGATCTAATACTTTTTGGTATGAAATGGTACACAAAATTATAGAATGCAGCAAAGCATATTTATGAGCAAAGCAAACTGACTGCTATAATTGAATTCAGTTTCATGATATCAAAATAGTGAACCTAATTTTTACTCTTTACTCTTTACATCTCAGACAAGCATTCATAGAAGAATGCAGTGAATTCTTAAAATAAAACTAAACATGAAAAAGTTAAGATGCGAGATGAAACTAGATATATAAGCTATCAATTTTTGCACTTAAAACTGTTTCATTTTTACTTGTTAAAATAAAAGTAACTTCAACACATAATCTTGTAATATATTCTAACGAACCTACTAAGTAGGGAATATTTTTGACTTTTCGTAGTGTTTTAGTCAATTGTACTTGTGCAAAATCAAATAAGAAAAGAAAAGAGCACCGAAATATCTTTTTTCTTGCATTCATGCCTACTTTTATGCATTGGTATCTTGAAATCTTATATATTTGATTATGGTGACATGATTTTAACAATTATTTTCGTCCAGGTGCCCTCATTTAGGCATCTTTAAGGATGACCCAGAAATAGCATTTTCCCGCTGCTCTTTACACCAAGCATTGTTGAAAAGTATTGAAATACTACTAGTATATCCTTATTTTAGGGAGTACCAAAAACATGAAATAAAATTTCTTGGAGTAAGTCGTACTTTCACAATTTTTAGCAAGCCTCACAGATACAACCACATAATATTTCGTATCAGCAACACAACAACATAAAGTCCACATTGAACTTCAACCAGAGATCAGTGACTTGAAGTAAAAAGCTTCTATATTGATAACGAGGATATTTCTTTGATAAGAGGCTGTGCATATGTTCAGCTTCCTTTGTTGATTAATTTCTTTTATCTTTCAAGTTATAAGCGGGAATTGAAATGAAAATTGGCCTTTTACATTTTGCTCTACTACAGGTTTGTTAACTTTTTTGGGAAAGGTAGGAGTAAGAGGATTGATAACTTTTAGTTGTCGCTTCAGCTCTTCCTTTTGGCATCATCATGGGCTTCAAGAATGGACTGCTGAACTATTTAGCTTCATTTCTTTTTGTTATACTTTGTCTACACGCAAAACTTGACTGTTTGCTGTTTCCTCAAGACTCTGAAAGTAGAGAAATTAAAGAAATTAATGGACTATGGAAATTTAGAGCTGATAATTCATCTCAAAGAAATGTTGGATTTGAAAAAGAATGGTGGCTAAAGCCGCTGCAGCAGGTACCACCCATTTCAAGGTTGATCTTTTGACTAGGCCAAGTCCATGCAATAGGCCTGCTATTGATTTTGTTTAAATGCACATGTATACATACATTCAATTTGCACGTTTAAATATAATATAAGTTTTCTTTCACGATTGGTATTTTGGCATGAGCCTGAAAACCCCTTTTTTGCCAAATGTGTAACAATAGGCTTCACCAATAATAGCCAATTTCTTCTATTGAAAATTTGGTTAATTGGAAAATAAAATTGCAACCACCTAATTAAGACCGAACAGTAATTAAGAGCGACTGGTGTAGCCTGCGCGCAGAACTCTACTACTGAGGTAGTAGAAGTTCTACCTTAGTAGTAGAGTTCTGCGCGCAGGCTAAACTGGTGCTATTGCCGAGCTGTAAGGCGTTTGGCTGTAAACCTTTGGTCCCGCGATCATGTCGCCTCATTACTACTTTCTCATACTTAAAGATTTTCAATAATTCTATTGCTGTCAACAAAGTTTAGCTTATATTGTCTGACGACTCTTATGGTTATTTTTAAAGTTCTTTCACAAGATTTCATTGAAGAATTTTCGTTGATATTTTAATGCTCAAACTTTACAGGATTATGTTTTCTTAAAATGCTCTTTTAGACTTAAACATATGCGGAGATACAGCTAATAATACAAGAACTAAATTGTTTTCTGCAAATATCTGCATACCATACTTCTTCTTACAATGCAACTGTGTCGCTATTTTTTTGTATACCTACCTTTTGGGAATACATTGCTCTCTTATGTTTCTTTTAGATGAAAAACGTGAAAAATGTGATTGATATTTAAATTTACTAAATTTAGACAGGTCGTGTGATAACAATGCCAGTTCCCTCGAGTTTTAATGACATCACGCAAGAGAGGTACCTACGTGATTTTGTTGGCTGGGTTTGGTATGACAAAGAAATATTTGTATCGAAATCTTGGAAAGACCCTGACACCATCAGAGTTGTTCTAAGAATCGAGAGTTGCAGCTATTACTGTATTGTGGTATGCAGCTACATTTTAAATTATTTACACTTTCATGCATCTAGTTCAGCAATAAATATTTGATTAGGCCTATGTTTATAGCGCGATTAAATTATAATTTTAGATGGCTTACATTAAAAAAGGTTCAAAGATCTTATATTGTATAATAACTGTGTTAGTTTGAAGCCTTAAGACAAGCTCTTGCAGTCCATTGCCCTGTTGCAATAATAGCATGTAGCAGCATGAGTACAAGTATAAAAATATGTTTATGCTCATATATTTATGTTTATATGGTTTTGTTTATATTTAGAAGGTATATGACAATCGTATATGTATCCTTTAACATTTTGAAGTTACGATTACGAGTTACGATATTAAGTATTGATTACCCAGTGAGCAATAAATA
Source organism: Chrysaora fuscescens (assembly GCA_009936425.2). NCBI lineage: Eukaryota > Metazoa > Cnidaria > Scyphozoa > Semaeostomeae > Pelagiidae > Chrysaora > Chrysaora fuscescens. The sequence goes on along the minus strand of JAACYV020263966.1, from coordinate 38,576 downwards.
AAACAGCCATCTCTTACACGAGTGATAAAAGCCCACGTGAATGGATGCAAACATACAGTATAAAATGAAACAACAAAACTTACTTACTTGTAAATTGAGCCACATATATAACATACTGTAACTTTAAAACTACTGTTTAAGGATCTTTTTTCTCCTTCATTGTAAAGTGGTTGAATGGCAAAGATGTAATGAAACATGAAGGAGGACATCTCCCGTTTGAAGCTGATGTCAGCGATTCTCTTGAGTTTGGCCAAATGAATCGTATTACTGTTGCTGTGAATAATACTCTTTCTCCAACAACTCTTCCCCCTGGATCAATTGAATACATGAACAAATCAAGCCGGTATGAAATTCTCACTTGAATACACAAATTATATAAATAAGTTGTTTTTTCTCTAAATTGGCTATTACGTAGATGCTTTCAATGCTCATAAGTATTATAAATATATTATAAGATATATTTGTCATTTGTAATGATATTTGAAAGCGAATAACCTAAACTTGTTTGTTATGCTTAGGTATCCACCTGGATATTTTGTACAGAATCTGCAAATGGACTTCTTCAATTATGCTGGCATACATAGGCCAGTGAAGCTGTACACAACAACAACAGCATACCTGGCAGATATTACAGTACAAACCGATTTCAAAGATACAACTGGACTAGTTCTTATCGAAGGTACTATTGCAGCTATGGAAGACGTTGAAGAAAATGATCTTAAAGTATCATATGAGTTATACAATGCAAAAGGAAGCAAAGTCGCATCAGCCGATGGCCAAGGGCTTTTTAAAACAATTTTAAATGTTTCCGATGTCGAGCTTTGGTGGCCAATCGGAATGAGTCCAAGGCCTGCATACCTCTACACACTGAAGGTAGTTTAATAGCTTCATTTTATTAGAAGAATCTTAACTCACTTCTTCTCATTACTCTTTTGCATAAACAAACAGATTGGTTTAGTGAAATCTTATTCATTCCATGGTTTTAGATAACAACGAATTGCAAAACAGGAACAAAGGATGTGTACCGTCTTCCAGTTGGTATTCGCACTGTCGACATCAAAGGTCCAAAATTTCTTATTAACGATCAAGAATTTTATTTCAGAGGATTTGGCAGGCATGAAGATGCAGATGTAAGATATTTGTTTTCATCCATTTTGGCTTATATTTGGCCAGACTTTAGTTGATAGCTAGAGTGATTAATGATGATGTCTAAGTAGATTTTGCTTGATGATTTTCAACCGTAGATAAGAGGAAAGGGATTGGATTTGCCAATCATGGTTAAGGATTACAATCTTATGAAATGGATGGGTGCTAATTCATTTAGAACGAGTCATTATCCTTATGCTGATGAAGATATGGAAATGGCAGATAGGGAAGGCTTTGTTGTGATTGACGAAAGCCCAGGAGTTGGCATTGACGAGTAAGTTTTATCTTTCATTTTTTATAATGAGTTCCTTTTCATTTACTTTTACTTGTGCAAGAAAGCAGTAGCAGCTTCTAGCACCTTAGCTAGTAAGTATCCAGTAATCCTTAGAAAACAATGTAAAACGAATTAAGAGAGGTTGTGAACATTGTTATGCCTTTTTTGACTTAGGAATAATATGGAGGAAGATAATTTGCGTCATCATTTGGAAGTGATGAGAGAGCTAGTTCATAGAGACAAAAATCATCCTTCCGTTGTCATGTGGTCCGTTGCAAATGAACCAAAAACTGATCTTCCTAAAGCAGAGGGCTACTTCAAGTAAGACAAATTTTATTTCTGAATTATCATAGCATATAGTACTATTGTCATTTTATTCAACACTTGGAGAAATAAGATACATTTTCATAGAAAGAGTAATTCATATTTTACAGAAAAGTAATTGAATATACAAGAGAACTCGATTCCACAAGACCTGTGACTTTTGTTACAAATCAAAGATACGACAGTGACAAAGCGGTAAGCATTAAAATCATCTCTATCTAAAGCATCGAATTTTCGTATCGAAAATGCAAGATAACTAATCAATAGATTTCTTAGAGAAATGGGATTCTAGGGATGTTTCCAAGTACTTTGTAAACTTCACCTTATTCATTAGATGTAAAAACTATTTCAAATAAGTGAGGCAAGAGCTACGTAGCAAAGGTAGTCAATTTTCTACCTGTCCTTCTAGGTAAAGTACACGGATGTAATTTGTGCAAATAGATATTATGGATGGTATCATGATTATGGACATGTTGAACTCATTCAACAACAACTTGAGACTGATCTTAACAACTGGTATGATGAATTCAAAAAACCTTTCGTGCAAACTGAATATGGTGCAGGTTCAATACCTGGAATGCATCGGGTAAGTATCATTTTCATGCGACAGTTATCTTATTTATATTTTGAGATATTTGCAACAACATAGTGGTACCAAATTACGCAAATTTTGCAATTTTCTTGTTGCAGGAACCTTCTGTTATGTTTAGTGAAGAGTACCAAGTTGATTCAATCAAGGAATATTTTCCTATTTTTGACAAATATCGAAAGAAATTCTTCGTTGGAGAAATGATCTGGAACTTTGCAGATTTTGCAACCATTCAAGGTGCTGTTAAAGATTTCAATTTAATATTTCATATAAACCTCAATAGCTGCCATTTTGAAATGTGGATGAATTTAGCAATGGAAACCTGGTTAAATTCGCATTTTTTATTTTCTTTTTTTTTCATTCTTAGACACGACACGAGTTGGTGGAAATAAGAAAGGTGTATTTACACGTCAACGTCAACCAAAAATGGCAGCACATGTTCTAAGACAAAGATATTTAAAACTTTTAAAAGAGGATTCTGATGAATGGGATGATGTTCTTGGTGCATTAATCAGAGATTAAATTCCTACTCAAAATGGGTCTTAAGTCTAATTAAAATCATTCTGTAAATAATTACAAGCAACATTAAATTCTCAGATTAAAATGGTAAATGTCATTTTCAAATTTCACTTTTTCATTCCAATGCAATCGATCAGTTTGAGCAGTTTTTAACTCAGTACTGCACAGAGTAAAAGCTGGGTTGCAAAAACTGTTGGGCAATTTGCACATTCATATTTGGTGTACTGCGAAGATTGAGCAGGAAAATAATTTGGGCTCTTACTTTTCTTATTTTTATGATGGTTTATTTGTCACAAATGTGTTTCGTTGTTTTTTACTTGTTCCTTTAAATATTTGTTCTTCTCTGCTCTGATTTGAGCAATCAATGCTAAAATTAAAAAAACATTGATCATCACGCTTGTACATGAAAAAGCCAATCCACTCGATATTGCAAGTTTTTTGTTGTCATAAATTCTGCAGCTTCTTTGTGAGTTGCATCTGAAAAACAGAAATAATATAGTCAAGAAAAGACTGCCTAATTTAACATACAAATTTGTTAAAAAATCTTTGACTTCCTAAAAAGAATTAACTAATATGTTTTCAACTTATGATCCAAAAAGTTTTATGAAAGACTTTTAAGTCGAAGATTGAGTGATTCTGATGCCAAATATAGATAACATGCAGTGATCATGCAGTGCAGATAATTGCAACAAAATCAGCTGGAGAGGTTCACTCAAGTGTCAAAAGCATTAGAAGAACATTTTATAAGGATACTTACTGTGTGTACCAAAATACGCAGCATTTATCAATGATATATCCTAGCAGGATTGGACCTGGAATTGACCCAAATACTCGAACCATCGTCCATTGAATACCAACTGCAAAACTCCGAAGTCTGAAAGGCGTGCATCTAAAAAGAAGGAAGGCTCATTTTATCTATTTGTACAACATGACAAAGCATCGCTTTTTGTCAAGACAAATGCACTGTAACAAAACATTTTCTATTTTAATCAGCTAATCCCAACATTTTCCACACTTATTGTAAACATTTAGAAATTAAATCCCACCTTAAAGTTGCAATTGTACATGGAACTGATATGAAAGAAACGAAGAAGGCATTTAACGAAGCAAGTCCGAAGAAAAGATAAGGAAAAATGCCACAGGTTGCTCGGCAGGCTCCAAGTGTTGCATCTTTCTTCTTAACGCTGTCCCCATTCAAGCAAGAACAATTGGAGAAAGTCTGCAAAAAATTGACAAAATGATTGGAATTGTGGTAATATTGGAAAATGTGTTTTATTGTCGACAAATTGTTAACGAAATGCGCGAAAATCTCATCTTGCCATATAAAATGGATATTAATTAGTTTCTGTGCAAACTGACTTTTGACAATGAGACTTTGCAGCCTCCATGACATGGAGAGATATATGTTGTCTTCTGGCCACAGATTGGAAGATAGAGATTTGTTTGACAACTACAATTCACATTGCATCTTTGGTTTTCGTTCAAATTACCAAAACTAAAAAAAAATAGACATCCATGAAGAAGAATAAAGAGAATTGTTTTTATAAGAGAGATAAAATGAGAATCAGTAGCTGCAATAAAATTATTGACGGCCATGCAATGATCATGAAAGCTGATAAAATGACAAAATGTTGTAAACTAAAATATTTGAACCTTGTTGCATATTTGACGTGAATTCCAGCTGTTGGGGGGTTTTCGCAGTACAAAAACATATATGAATTCGATATTAAACTCAAAAGTGATATGATAACAGCCAGCTTCAGTGCTCCACGTGTTGATAATTTCATTTTCTTGTGGAAGTACGATCCTATTGAATAAATGTGATAATATGAATGAAATTTGAAAGTAAAAATAGCATATAATATATAATTATATGCATAATTTAATTCTATTTGAAGGGCGATGACACGCTGCCATAGTTTTAGCTTGAATTATTTTGAAGTTGTTAATAAAAAAATGCTAACCTGCAAACGTCCCAATCAAGGCACCGCCTCCAAGAAAGATACCGTAATAGAGGCCTACTTTGGACGGCGATAATTGAAATTGGAAAATTGCAATTTTCGGTGAGAAAGCTGTAGCAGAGGATACAATGAAATTTTGAAACGATACAGCAAAGCATATGCAGATATAGGTGGGGTTTTCAAATAACAGAATCTTCAAAGACTTCAAGAATTCTTTCAGCGTCAGCTTCTCTGCGTCAATTTTGTTCATATTTTGATCCTTTGAAAAATGATATATGTAACTTAATAACGCAAATATATATCAAATATGGTCAAAATCAAAAGGAAGAATATGATGTAGAATAAAGACTGTAGGAAATTTCAAACCCGTTTATCTTTGTTCTTGAGCTGTCTTGGAAACGCCATTAATGAAATGCCAATGAGGAACGCGAATCCAGCTGCTATTGCGAAGCCGAGCCACCAAGCCCCGATCCAAGATTCTACATTTTTCGGGGTGATCGTAATGGAGGCACCAGGATGCACAAAAATATTGAGAAAAACCGAAGAGAGTATAAAACCACCAATAGCAGCTTAAAAAGAGCAGAAAGAAAATACATTTATCCATGATTGTACAAATTATTCGAACAATTCAAGAAGATCGAACGAATGAATGGGTGATATTGCAAATGAAATACCTATAATTGCCGAACACTGCAAGATACCAAGATAAAGTGGAGATTCATGCTCAGAAACGCTTTCATCCAAGAACGGTATACCAAGTGTGAGCATTGGAGTACAGCCAGCACCCGCAATAAACATGGCAAGCAGAAATATTCCATAATACAAATCATTACCATCATTGGTATCACATGCTCCCATAATCGTTTGGTTGTCTTTTTGATTGCAAAGAAGGTTGCTTGTGGAATTAACGGTTTTCTTCGCTACACCGATAGCTGAAAAAATATCGTAACATAAGTTTGACCAAGCGCTCCACCTTGCCACAAAACTACTGAAATAATAAAAAAATAAATAAATACGTTACCTGGTTGGTAGGGTTTTCCAATAAAATGGGGCAAAATAAAAACCAAGTAACCAAAACCCATCATAAGCATTCCACAGCCTAACCATCTTGGTTTACGTCTTGCTCCTAAGTAGGCCACTGGGCAAGTGAAAATTAGAGCTGCTACGTCATATATGCTAGTTACCATGCCCATCTGTGTGCTGAAAAGGTATCAAAATAAGAAATATTGCCTTTAAACAACGAATTTCTTAAAATTAAATCGATTTATGAACAAACTGAAAATCAATATTTAAGCAAAACCTGTTTTTAATTCTTATACCAGCTATATAAACCATCACTAAGAAAAACCCTTTAAATTGTCTTCTGACCTATAAAACAGCTAATTATTTCGACCATTATCTCTGGTTAAGCTACTATTAAACCCCTACATGTGTACCTTGAAAGATTGAAGCGTTTTTCGATTGTTGATATCGAAGTTGAGTAGATTCCGTTGATAACTGTGCTGTTTGCAACGAAATAAGCACACAAGAAAAATAGCAACGAACATGGACGATTGAAAATCTGCAGGAATTTCGGCCGGAAGTTCAACCATCCACAAGAGCTCTCTATTTCTTCATGTTCTTCTTTAATTTCATTTTGATTATTAATCTCAACTTGCAGGTCAGAAACTGCAACCATCTTTCAACCTTTTGATACAAATTAATAAACCAACAATAACATTAGACCTTTTTCAGCTTTTCTCACACTCGGTCTGTGTTCCAGCAAGTTACACTTAAAGTCATGTGATGTCTTCGTGCCACATATGATTCTGTGTTTCTGTGGCCGCGTGATAACTGATAGCAAGATTTTTTCTTGTTGATAGAGATAAGCATGTGTATACAAGCGCAAAGTGAGATAAGAATAAGAGAGCATTTTTCCTTGCTATATATAATCTGTTGTTTTTATCATGAAATATAGCATTGCACAACATCCTTTATGTATTAACAGTATTTAAGTATGATTTAAGTAGAGTGCATATAAAGAAATATATTACTGTTATTTTAACAGGAAGTGAGTGAATGTATTTGCAGCAGCAACAACAACTACCCTATCCCCAACCTCCTTTCACTTCTGTCATCTGTCATTTAACTTTTTGGTCGATTAATCAATGTTTTGGAAATCGAAAGGTAAGAGTTGTTTTTCTTTTTTTGTATTTTTGAATCATCGCATGCTTTAATTTCTCTCTTCTACTGAACGATATCTTGCTTAGACATTCTAAGACAGTAATAAAAACAGAGACAGAGGTCATTGCTACTTTATTAGCTTTGAAAGTTGGTCACCTTGATGTGAAATAGGCCGGGCCTAGCTAGAGGCGAGTGACAACTCCCTTCAGTAGATAATTTTGCCGCAAAAGGTGTTTGCCTACACAAATTCTGCCTATAAGGTTATTCAAAAGCGTTCTACGTTGATAAACATTTGAATAGATGTATAAGAATAAATTTTATTTTAGCTCAAATTAAACGTAAAAAGCTAACGTTTGACCTAAAACAATTTGCGGAATACCACTTAGTCTATTTCCTGCTTTTAATTGCAGTCAGTCATTGATTTATTTGTTTTGTGGTTATCCTCAGGTTAATTACAAAATCATGTCATCATATGTTGGATTCGCCAATCTTCCAAACCAGGTTCATAGGAAAACAGTTAAAAGAGGGTTCGAGTTCACTCTTATGGTTGTTGGTATGTTGTAAATTGAATTTGAACTGACTCTATTTGTTACATCATAACTGAGAAATTAGCCGTATTAACACTCTCTGTTTATGTCCATGAGTTTATATTGAAAGCACAACATTAAAAAACATATGATAGTGTAATCCACATCTGGCTACATGTAGAGATATATAAGAATCCCTAATTTTTTTTTAAAGGTGAATCTGGTTTGGGAAAGTCAACCCTGGTAAATAGCCTTTTCCTGACAGATTTGTATGCTGGGAGAGAAATTGTGTCTGCAAAAGGTAACTATGCATCACATTTTAGTGAATATGTCCAGTGATGGAGATACAGCCTATGATATTAATTGGTATCACTACAAATGTAATCTAGTACCCCCCCCCCCCCCCTCTTACACACATCAACCAGACCACTGCTAAGAGGGAATTAACCTCACAGACTGCAACTCTAGGTAGCTGAGATATTTTTATAGTGGCCCTGGACACAACCTAGTTTAATGATCCAGACGACACCTAAATTCTGAGGTTGCCCTCTTCACATGATGCTGGCTAGGCTATCCATTGTTTTAACATTGTTTATCTGATATGACCTCATAGCTGCCAACAAATTGTTTAATTTTTCTCGCTCATTTTTCTGTCTGATATCTTTCTTTATCATTCTTTTTCTAAATTGTTGTTGCAATGCTAAAGGTTAAAACCATTTTAACAGATGATGTCATGTTTCCTTTCAAATATTAAGCAATACATTCATGATTTTTAGACAAAATAAAATCTACCCTGGAAATTCAGACATCTGCTTGTGAAATAGAAGAACGTGGTGTCAAGCTAAAACTCACTGTTGTTGATACACCTGGATTTGGTGATGGAATAGACAACTCACAATGGTAACTTACCTACTGCACTATCATATCTCTAAGGTTCATTTCCCTTTTATTGCTTTCCCATGAGTATTTATGTTGAGATCCTTTGGTTCAGAAAGCATGGAATCCTAAAGATACATCATTCTGCAGAATAATTCTACAGGATAAATCATTGCAGTAAGTAAGTGCTGTGTTTCATATATATGATTCAGATAAATGTGTATGTTTTTGTTTATCAGCTTTGATCCAGTGTTGCAATATGTAAACGAGCAGTTTGAAAATTACTTAAGAGATGAATCTGGGCTTAATAGAAGAAATATTTCAGATGCAAGGGTGCATTGCTGTTTTTACTTCATAAATCCATCTGGTCATGGGTAAGCTACTTTATGTTGCTAGCAAAATGTTTTATTTCTATCTACCTTAAAAACCTGGTGCTTATGTCAAATTTTTTGTGTGATGTGAAGATTTTCTGTGTCAGTTTTCATACTATGTTCTTGCTTTAGAATTTAGTATGCTTAGATATTGACTGTAAATTAATGGATTATATAATTAGTTATTTTTTTGGTAAATAGTGGCAGTACAGTAACTATTCTTGCTTTGAAAGAGATTAATCATTGCACCAATTTTCTGACTTCTTTTCTGACCAATCTTTTTGTTTTTGGACAATTTCCTGTTTCCCTATCTTTGCCTTCTGTTGATTTCATTCTAAAAACTTTTGATATTTGCAGGTCCAACTGTAAATTTTGTTTGCAAATGCTAAACAATTTTGTCTTCATTTCAGCTAACTTTCAGAAATAATTTTTATTGATTAGACTGCGACCAATTGACATAAAATTCATGAAAATGCTTCATGAGAAAATGAACATCGTCCTTGTCATTGGAAAAGCAGACAGTTTGACAAAAAATGAAATAACGAAGCTTAAAAAGCGGGTGAGTACATTTTCATCCTTTATTGCATGGCCGATACAATGACAAGAGACAAATTCAAATGATTCCTCGTATCTTGATCAGGTGATATGGGGATCTATATAGTATTTGAAAATCATATAATTTTTTCTCATTTATACATCATTTGTTGTGCTGATGCTGTCAAAAATTATTTTTAAGTTAATACTCTTGATAATTTTAGTAATAAGTAAACTTTGTCTTTTCATTTAGGTTCTGGAGGAAGTAAAGAAGAACGAAATTCGGCTTTATGACTTTCCTGACTGCGAACAAGATGAAGACGAAGAGTTCAGAAATCTCACAAAACAACTAAAGGTATGTCTAATAACTTCTAAGTATTTCAGTTAGAAATTTCATTATGATTATTGTCTTTTTCTATCGCTTTGCTGGTTTTATAATATTCTTTATGCATTTATGTTTCATTAAACCTTTTAAATCTCCCTTAAGTAGTGTTTTGACCTTTTGCCTAGGCTTGCATGCCATACGCTGTTGTTGGCAGTAACACGGTGCTTGAAGTCAAAGGGAAGAAAGTGCGAGGAAGGGCCTATCCTTGGGGTGTTGTGGAAGGTTTGATCTATTTAAATGTTATTCTTTAATACTAATATATTTTCGATATTCTATAACATTGTGATATATAAAATGTTTTTACACAATATCATATTTTATTCTAGTTGAGAATCCAGAACACTGTGACTTTGCAAACCTCCGTACTATGTTGATGTAAGTATAAGTATATAAAACAAAGCGATAGATCATAGCGAATCTGTGAATATCTTTAACATTTTCAAACAAACCATGTGGTTTAGTGAATAAGTCCGACTACACTGCTTTCTAATTTCTTCAACTTACATTTTGTAGAACTTATATGCAAGAACTGCTTTCTAATTTCTTCAACTTACATTTTGTGGAACTTATATGCAAGAACTGCTTTCTATTTCTTCAACTTACATTTTGTGGAACTTATATGCAAGAACTGCTTTCTAATTTCTTCAACTTACATTTTGTGGAACTTATATGCAAGAACTGCTTTCTAATTTCTTCAACTT
>JAACYV020263966.1:13937-24684 GCA_009936425.2 Chrysaora fuscescens | reverse complement strand
CAAGACTTTTTGTTTCATAGCTTTCAAAATGCTTGATATAGATTTACGAAAAAGTATTAAATGAGCATTATTATTTCCAGGTTAACTCACAAGAGACAACAAAGCCCTTCACATTTAACACAATTTTTGATGACAAAGCAACACAAACAGAGGTACTTTTGCTTCTTAAAGTTTATTTATTCATCATTCTCAAATCCTTTTACTTTCTTCTTGATACCCTCTCTTGATGCCTCCATTGTTGTCTTAAATTTTTTTTTTGATTTTTCTTTTTAAAGGTATTTGATAACTGTGGTATTAAAGATCTTATAGAAAAAGCTCTCGATGGGTATGTTTTCTCATAGCTATTTTCTTTTCCCTTTTTGTTTTGAATGTCGATCAACAAATCTCGGTTGCTAGCAACATACTGGTCCAGATCTTTTGCTTATGGCTTATGGAAAAAATTTCAAAAAGTGGAAAATTGGATGAATGCTGTAAAAGGAAATAACAGCTTTTACTTCATAATTGCAGTCTTTTTATTATTTCAGATTCTCTTGCACTGCATTTGCCTTTGGACAGACAGGTTCGGGAAAAACTTACACCATCACTGGTCCTTTCAATTCTGTATGATCTTCATTTTTCACACTTTTGCTTCTTAGTTGTCTATAAGATAAAGATTTTGTGACAGATATTTTGCCAAATCCTAGGAAGCTAAGATAATTACACTTACTCTGTTTTATGGGAAGATGCTTGTTTGAGCAGATTTTTGAGCACTTGAGGAGAAATAGAAATGTTCTAGAATAGGTACTATGGACTGACTAAGCAAGCAGCAAGCAGATTAAGGTTCGTTTACACAGGTTCATTTGAAAGCAGGGAAATGATCCCACAGACAAGAGATTCAAACCCGCAACCCTTTGATCACATGCCAAAACATTTGCCTGCATTGGCACACAGTTGTACATTCGCCTAAGTGGTAAACAAGGGAAGACCAAAGACAACTTTCCTTGTAATGCTATCTACCGTTTCACCTCTTCAAAGCTAATTTATGTAGGTTCTTTTCATCACAGGAATCAAATGACGTTTTACCAAGTGAATCATTATTTGGTCTAATTCCAAGGTATTCTTCTGCCCTGTTTCCTTTTCCATCTTTGCACAAAGAAAACCATTCTTTAAAAGGCAAGGTCCAAGATATTAAAATAAACCTAATAGACAGCTGTACTAACTTTGAAATAGTTTTATCCAATCTTTTTAACAAAGTGCAAAGAAAAGGTTTTCAAAAGATGCTTAGCAAGGTAATTCCTCTATGATTATCGAAGTTTGATTTATCTAGCCCATTTCGTTTTTTTCAGGGTTTTCAAGCAATAATGAACACTAAATAATTTCTCGTATTCTCTGCGTTGCTCGAAAACCGGCATATCGTTATTTATACAAAGCTGATTGTTTGTTGCATTTAGAACATTATTCATTCTACTACTATTGATTAACGCTCGAGGACTATGAAGCGTAAGAAGACATAAAACTAATGTAGGTGACTTAACAGCAATTAGATATGACAGATATTTGTGTCTTTCCATCTTTGCAGATCATTTGAATATTTGCTATCTGCATTGGCAAAACGAAAAGAAAGCTATGTGATAAAGACTGCTTTTCTTGAAGTATACAATGAAAAGGTAGAATAAATTTTGTTTTCTTCTCATATTCTTATCTCTAGCTTTTCTAATTCGTGTTCAAATATTCCAAGACTGTCTCAGTTTTATAAATATTTTTCAGGTAAAAGACTTATTAAATCCTTCAAGAGCTCGAGATTCTTTGCCAGTTCGCTGGTCATCGACAAATGGATTTTATGTCGAGAATATCTTCAGAATGGAATGTGAAAATCTGGAAGAAATGATGGTGGTTTTAGAGGAAGGTAAATAAGATAGACTTAGCTTTTTCAATATTCGTCATTGTCACAGGAACTACAAAGGCAGTACAGCACTTTCTATGGCAATGAGATAATTTGAAGAGCAAAGTGCTTTGAAACTGATTATGTAAACACTTAAAAGATTCCAATCAGGGGTGGCACACAATCATTATCGACTGCTTATTCTAGGTCTTCACAATCGAAAAATTGGAGCACATGCCATGAATGATCATTCAAGTAGAAGTCACACAATGCTGACAATTCATCTGGACTCTGAACTGGTAAGTTTCTTTTTTAGCATTCCTTTGCTCTGATTTTCTGTCACTGTTATCCATGTATCTGTTGCTTCATTCTTGCAGAGATGGGCAAGTTAGTTTCCTTATGGCAATAGAAGCAAAAGTTGAATCTTCTAAATCGTCTATAAACGTATATTTTGATTAACGTTATTCTTTGTTGTTATTAGAACGATCCTGATGATGACGTGCCGATCATCAAAAATGGAAAGATCAGTTTCGTTGATTTAGCAGGTATTGCATGCGTATCTTTCATTTTCATTTATGATGTGAAACAAGAGAACGCAAGAATTGCTATGTAAATAAAACTACAAGCTACTCATACAGGAAAGATGTCCTTGATTTTAGTTCTTTAGTTCATGCCGGTATTGCCCATTTAAGTCCAACTATTTGCTCTTTTAATAGCAATGTTCATATAACATAACGCATTAAAATTGATTCTTATTAAAAATTATTATCTTTGCTCGAATTCTAATAGGAAGTGAAAAAGTGAAAGAAACAAATGCAACTGGTGAAGCTTTGACAGAATCACAAAATATTAACAAAAGCTTGCTTACTTTAGGTATGTTCACATACAAATTTACTTTAAACATATTAACTTTCAATTATTAGCTATGGCTTATTAATTGATAACAATAAACTAAATGATGTTAAACCGTTGTATTATCAAGTTATCAAATCATTTTTCAGGAAATTGCATTGCTGCTCTTGGTGATGCAAAAAAACGTGGTGGACACATTCCCTACAGAGATAGTAAACTTACTAAATTGCTGGCTGATAGTCTGGGAGGGGACGGGTTCACTTTGATGGTAAGAAGTGAAACAAAGAAACTGATTTATGTTGACAAATTTATAAAAACATTCTTATTTGAAATTTGTTAATTCTTAAATTTTCATATATCGTGTTTCTGTTTCGTCCAGTTAGCCTGTATTTCTCCATCTTTAAATGCTGCACAAGACACTCTTAACACGCTTCGATATGCAAACAGAGCAAAGAACATCAAGAACAAACCAGTTGTTAAAATGGTCAGTTGAAATTCATAAAATCGTGACAATTTTTAGGCAAAGTGAAGTCTCATGATACAAATACTTATGCTATCACAATATCATTATTTTATGACTTTAAACGTGGCATTATACATTTTTTATCTTATTTTAATTTGCATTACTTATATTTGTAGCATGAAGTTACAAAATATATTCTGTACAAAATATAGATTCCTTGAAATCACAGTAAACTATTGAATGCAATATTACTTATAATGTGCAGTGAAAACCTGGAAGAAACCTTCTTCGATATTCTTTATGAGGCTATAGAGTATTTTTGGAAAATTCTTGTTACATTTTAGGATCCCAGGGAACAGCTGATTATTAGCATGAAACGAGAAATGAAATTGCTGAAAACTGAGAATAACTATTTTAGACAGCAGGTTGAGTGTGTTTAGTTTTTTCTGCTGTTGACAGAAACATTTTGATATAAAATTTAAAAAAAAAAACAGTATTAACTATTGTTATTTTGGCAATGTTTTGAAGAAGACATTCTTTCAAAGCGATTGACGTTCTGATATGCCTGACAAAATATTTTCTGAAACCTGCTTTCGTACTGTTACACCTTTCGGTAACAAATGCCTTTACAGTAGTACCTCAATAACAATTTTTGAAAAAAGAGTAGATAATCTTGTGAAACTTTTTTAGCTGAACATTCCATGTTCGGATTCCCAAGAGGTAATAACTGCGAGTCAGATCCAAGGTGTGATGAGCTCCGATGCGACATGCAGATACATGAGCCCGGCAATTGGATCAAACACTCTTTCATCTTTACAACCTTCTAGTGAGTAGCTAAACGATTTGTTTATTTGAACCGACTAAGTGGCTTGCAGAGATAATAATAAAAATGCAACATTAACGGATGGAAGCTAGATTTACACGAAAGAGTACATAGTTTCCTATCTGTTATTGCAAAACTATATAAATGAAGTACCATGAATATCATGTAGTATGCTGGCATTATTTACACAAATCATTTTTAACTTATTTGTAGTGTTTATTATTAATAAAATATATTATTGCAGGTACAAATAGTTTTGTTGAAAAGCAACTAGATGATGATACCCCGAGAGCAACAACAGCAATGTAATTAAACTTTCATTTTTTCTCATCTTACGCGGGATAAGATAAACTAATTTTTGATATATTCCTACTTTAATTTGCATCCTTTTTTCTTACAATCTGTATTGGTAGCATCTCTTTCTCCCGTTAGGTATGCCATGAGTGCAAGCATTGGCTTGTATGATATGCTTCAGGAGTACATCAATGAAAATGAGACATTGAGGTGTGTTTACAATATTCGAATCAATCATTTTTATCTGCTAAAATTGAATCATAGCTATATTTGCCTTTATAACTATTGTAAATCTACAAATACCATATTAAATGCTTTTATTGCTTTTTATCTATCATCTAGTTTATTTCTCTTTTGTTCAAATTGTTAAAAAAAAAATGATTTCTATTCAGGCAGCGTAATATTGAGCTTTTTAAAAGCAGAAAAGATGTTGAAAAGGAACATGAGGTGAGACATTATACATTATATTCATCTGTTTATTTTGAAACTCTTTAGATGAAATTAAAATATTTCCCTTTCCTTTGCTAATCTAAACCCTTCAGTTACGATCACCCCTATCTTTTCTTTGTTGCTATCCTTCATTCAAGTTTTCTTTCTGCTCTTGATCTTTTCCCGAGCCCAATGATGTTGCTTTAACCAGTAGCTCTTTGCGAGCAATCTTCAGTATACCCTCAGCTCTCAATTACCATTTTAGATGGTAGTAGGACTGGGTAGTAGGACAACCCAAATAGTTATTGCAGTTTGTTTTTTTGCACAAGACTGTAAATATGTTCAGTGGATATTTTGAACTCCCCTTTCCCGAATGTCGCTGTTGTATTTATCATTTGCAATTATTGTTAGCTTATGATTAAACTGTGCTTCTTTTTCCAGTATATTTCTATGCAGAATGAGAGCCTAAAACAAAAAATTGGCAATATTGAACGGTAATTGAACTCTTGGTACATTTTCAATTGTTTATTATTTTGCGTACGTATAGAGTAATTTTTTACTATTTATCAAAAGTATTGTGAATGATAATGCAACAGAATGTTGAAATTAAACCTGTTAATTTCCCAGTGCGTTAAGCAGCACATCGTTGTCAATCCATTCTGATGATACGCTATCAAACAATGGGGAAATTCAAAGAACTTTCGTTGATGAGGGTATGTACCTACTGTTTTTAATGTTAGAATTTTGTTTTGTCAATTGTAAGATAATTAACGAAAATTCAGCTCTGAAACTGCTTCGAATCCTTCAATTCTGGAGCTCGAAAGGTTTTTCTGTGATAATCCTTTCATGTAAATTCTCAGCAGGATCTTATTGTTTAACTAGATAAGCATTTATCGTCAAAAGATGGACCATTTAATTTTGGATTTCCTCCGATTCGTTCTGGCTCTTATCCAAACATGATCTCAAATAATTACGATCTGGCTGCTGAAGTAGAAAGAGAACATCGTAAAATAAAAGAAGAAAGAGCAAGAAAACAAAAAGAAAATCAACAAAAGCTTGCTTCTCCTTCAAAAAATGACAATCATAGACCTGCAAGTGACGCAGAAAGAGTGGAAGAGGAAAACAAAGAATGGCCAAATTCAACAAAGGATAAAGATATTGGTATGATGTCTATGTGTAAATCTAGAATAAAGTTCGCATTATTCAAATCAGGAATAGTTTACCTTCACTTTGATTCCTATCAATGAACGCCTACGTCATTGGACACATTTTTTACATAATGAAACATTAAATGTTGCATTAGAAGGAACAGACAATAATAGTTTTTGCAAACCCATGATGAATTCTTCTTGTTAATGATTTTATTACTTTCTTAGAAAATGTCGATGTGATGCAAAAGGAATCAGCAGATAATTCAGAAAATGCATCTTCGGAATCAGTAAAGCAGATAACGAAATTGAAAGTAATGTAAGGATACTTCATTTATATAAGCACGTTTAAGTCAGAAAATTGTTGTCGAATCTATGAATACTTGTTTCCTTCTTTGTGTTCAAAAATCCACTTCTTCCTCGCGTTGCTCATTTTATAGCTTAATTTGTTTTTAAATCTGCGGTTGATCTTCGTTTAATAATTTTGATTTTTGATACTTTTGATTCTAGGAAAAAAAAGGGAGCTTTAGAAAAAGAAAAACTCCCTAACAGTTATGCTGCGAAGTTTGCAGTAAAAAGAGGATTTACATCAATGCTGCCACATCATTTCAACAAAGATTCATTTAAGGATGAAAATGGGCACGAAAGCCAATCACCAAATGAAACATCTTTGTATTACGTACCATTTCATGAATTAGGCCAGAATAGCAAAGCTGTTCATTCCAAAGGTAACGTTTAAATCTTATTGATTTTTTCAGGCTTACTATTATTATTCTTGTATGGATTTTTGCCCCCCCCCCCTACTTTTCCGATTTCGTTGGAGGCTTTGTAAGAACCTCAATGTTTCTAACTGTGATAGCTATGGAAATTTAAATTCCAAAAATCCTTATTGAATTGCATTTTAGGATATCTTCTTTATAAGTGGGATGGAATGATGCTTGATTATATTTAGTTTCAGTGTTATCTTTAAAGCAGATCAATTTTCAATTTTAGATTCACAAACAATTAACGAACAGTTAAGAAAAGATCTTGAAAAACTCGATGGCCAAATACAAAAAGAAGTAGCTTTTAAGCAGAAACGTGCGCAGCCTCCTTACCATGCAAGATGACAGTGGCGAACTATCACATTTTACAGAGTATTATTTAATAAAGAGTCGTTTTATAGCACATAACCAAATAGTCGCTCCTCATTTTCACTCTCACATATTTTTATAGTGATAATTGGGTTTCGAATCAATACATAGAGATCATAGAGGCATAGATTCAAAAACGCATTGCAGCCCTTTTAATAAAGAATTGCACTGAACATCTCTGGATAAGCTTCAACAAGACAATATTTAAGTGTTATTTTTGTTGGATTGTTAAACATAGAATAAAAGTAATTTGTTGAAAGTCACTTATTATGCATTCTGTAAATTAAAGCAATTTACTGTTAATCTCTCAGATAAGAAACAGTCGATGAATAACTTGATATAGATAGGAATTGCTGGGTAGAAACAGTTTATTTCTTAACTGGCATACTCTGCACGTGGAATTTTTGTGGTTTTTCACTAGTTTTTTCAGAGTTTAATTCTTCTTATTTTAGTTAAATAAATGCATATATAGTTTAGTTTCAAACCGCCATGTTTGTTTTGCTTCAATATTTCATGGTAATGAAGTCGCTCTGGCAATGTATTCAAAAAATATACTTATTAAAATCTGGTTATAAGTCATGTACTAATAGGAAGGAAGCAAATATTTTATATCGCAGATATTTTAAAATTAAGATCGCGTAAAAAAAGTAAAACTACTGTTGTTGCTGTTGTAGCGACAGTATTGCTTGTTCAAGAAAACAAAATGGCTGCAAAGTAGGTAAGGAAAATGAGGGAGGCTGATAAATTATTGCCTTCAATCGACAAAGTCGAGCTACTTGAGCCATGGCAATTGCAAAAGTCAGCACAAGGACAGTTTTTGTTACTATTTCTACGATGGATGCTGATTTAGATTTTCCAATCAAGGTAGGATGGATGATTCGTTGTTTCATTAGCTCGTTAGGATCTGTTCTCTTTTTCTCCTTCCTCTTTCCTTTAGGTCAATCAAGCGACTGTCTTGGTGTGCGAGATCGAAAACAGACAAAAATGTTAAATTGTGCTTTTTTATTCCTTTAGACGAACATAAAAGGAAATGAGCTGTTCGAATTGGTATGCAAAACAATAGGCCTGAGAGAGTCATGGTATTTTGGACTCAAGTATCACACTCCTGATGGTATCCAATGGTGGCTCAGAATGGACGATAAAGTAAGAATGTCTTGCCATTAATGTATATTGGTAAAGATTTGGCTTTAATGGTAAATCTGCATCCTATTTAAATCCACATAGCTTTTCAAAAAGACCAGATTTATGCGATAAAGATGTAATGTTTACATGCATCTACAGATGTTTATTAATGCCATTTGGGTGTGGGAAGGGTAGATGTCAGCTGTCATTTCTCCTTAAGGTAATTTCCAAACGAGATCTTGTACCTGCAAAGTGATGGGCTTGCTTTTAATGACTTTACTCTAAAATTCAAGAGAAAAACACAAGAGTTGCTTTAATTTATTGTCACATTCTCCAGACTCAATGGTTAATTCAGAAAATGTTCCAGGGCCATATTGTCAAGTTTCGCATTTCACCATAATAAACGATCCCTACAATAATCTACACCCTTTTTACAAATATCTACTTTTAAAAAAATTATATAATATAATGGAGGCAGATACAAGTAAAGGTGGATGTACTTATTTTGCTTCACAAAATATAATATGCACAGGCTCAGTTAAGAAAATGATATTATAAGATCTATGTTTCATTCATTTGTGTCATTCAGGTAATTGAAAAGATTCACTGCAATGACACACTTAGTCGATTACATCTACTAGTGAAGTTCTATCCTGAGGATGTAGAGGAAGAGATAATTCAAGAAACCACACAGCATCTCTTTTTCCTGCAAGTCCAAGAAGCCATTTTAAATATGAACATTTTCTGTCCAGCAGAAGCCTCAGTTCTACTTGCTTCGTTTGCATTACAGGCTAAGGTGTGTTTTTCTAGTTATTTGGTTTATTTTTCTAAATGATTCACATGTGTATTTTTTTTGAATGATTGATAAATCATGTTTCATTATTTGGCTTATCAAATTACTTTTTTGGCTTCTCTTATCTAGTATGGAGATTATGATGAAAAAGTCCACCAGCTTGGATTTTTATCAGAAGAGCAGCTACTCCCCAAGAGGGTAAGAACATAATCACTGAATGTGCGATTTCTTTTTTACAATAAAGTAATGAATAGCAAATCAGCTTTTAGAGTTATTATGAATCAGAGAAAACGTAATCAAAGAGAACAAATAAGTGAAAGTTTTTTTTTTTAGGTCACAGATCAGTACCAGCTGACAGCAGAAATGTGGGAAGAAAAAATTGTTTCATGGTATGCCACATATCAAGGTATGAGCAGGTGAGCACATTTTCTATTGGCAAGATCAAGTCCTTATTCAGGTCTGGTGTAGGTTTTTGAAATTAAAAATGCTTTGGCTTTCATGAATTGACTTAACTTGCAATTGTTAACTTTTATCAAAAAGGTATGAGGCTGAAATAGAGTATCTGAAAATTGCTCAAGATCTGGAAATGTTTGGGATCAGCTACTTTCCAATCAAGGTATTTGTCCAATAAGATTCTCTGTTTATCTCTTTAAAAGCTGGCCGGCTCCTTGTTTAATGAAAAAACTGTCTTGTTTCATGGGGTCATTCCATTAGGTTTTCTCTGGAACATTTTGGAACCAAGCTTTAATGAGAGTGCCAGGTATTATTTTCTTATTTAATTCATTTCAGAATAGAAAGTCAACAGATCTTTGGATTGGAATTCATCCTACTGGAATAAGTGTTTTTAATCAAGACAATAAACTGACTCCTGTTGTTTTCTTCATTTGGAGTGAAATAGAAAACATGTCATTCAAAAACAAAAAGGTAGTATTGTCATATTATAATCTTTGTTTTTTAGTAATTCAATTTTTTCATGATGTTTTGTTATTTTCTTTTTTGGTGTCTTTCTCATTCTTCTGTTCTTCTCTTTAGTTTAGGATTTCTTCTTTGGATAGAAATGCTCAGAACTTTGTTTTTTATTCAGAAAATGGAAGTTTAAATCGCCAAGTTAGTTACTTTAAAATTTCAATCCTTTTTTAACTTACGATCATAGCATTTAAGATTTTTCTTGTTGTTTTCACACCATTGAAACTTCTTCCATGTATAGCTCCCCCAAATGCTTGAAGTCTTAGACAAGAAAAATAGTATATATATTAACTTAAATTATACCAAAAGTCTTTGAACAGACTAAAAATTGTACAATTCCTTGAAAGAATCATATTTAACTTAACAAATCCGGCGAAGGTTCTACTTTGTCGCAAATTATGTTCAAAAATCGTAATGTTTGTTATTGATCTTAAGATTTTGGCCCTTGCAATTGGGAGTCATAATTTGTATATGCGAAGAAGAAAACCAGATACGATCGAAGTTCAACATATGAAAGCAGAGGCAAAGGAAGAAAAATTTCGAAGAGAGGTATATTTAAATTTCTTCCTTATTTGTTCGTTATTTTAGTATTAAATTATATCAGACGTTAACTCTTAATTATTATATTTCAAAGTGATTAGATAGTGGATCTGAGGAGAATTGTTTAAATCTTTCCAGAATATGATTTTTTACCACGTTCCTTAGAAAGACAGAGAAAGATATTTTAACGAAAGAGAAGCCCGAATCGCTGCCCAAAGAGAAAATGAGGAAATGAGACTGAGGCTGGAAGAATATCAAAATGAACTTGAGCGATACCGAGACTCGCTGGTTTGTTAAATTTCTATATTCATAAATAACTTTAT
>JAACYV020263744.1:0-13116 GCA_009936425.2 Chrysaora fuscescens | reverse complement strand
AGAAGGAGCGATAAAGGAGACCAAAACATGCCTTTGCTATTGAGGCCATCTGCTAATCAAAGAATGTTGGATCAAAATAATACCATTAACCCCTTAAACTACAGGTGCGAGTTCTGGTAATATTAGGCATGCTATTGCACACATGGCTCCACACACGCCTAAAACCTTCAAAGGCTTTATATCGCACCTGCAAATTAAGCTTCTACAGGTTTTTGTTTTCTTAGTTTTCTGTGTTTCTTGATGAAAAATTTTATAAAAAGAAATATATTCTGGTCATTAGGAACTCTGCCACTTTCAGCATAAGTATGATTGATAAGTGATACACTCCTTGAGCATTTCAACAGTAATATGATATTTCATGTTCATGTTCATATAAATATAAAAAAGCTAAATTTTATGGATCGCATGCCATTGCACGCTGAAACTTTTCAGGACACGTCCAGCAGGTCAGTAAATTTAATATTTCCAGGACTAAGATGAAGTTATTAAAATAACTCTATTAATAAAACAAAATAAAATACCCATCAGGTCTTTATGAGGTCCATTGTCCACTGAGTTCCAATTCCAGGATACATTTGATTTCCAATTTGTGAACCCATCGTGATGCTTACTGGTCACTACAAAATATCTATCAACAAAGAAAATAGTTTTAATTTTTTCTTTTCATTATTTCATTAGCTTCAAAAATTTGTTGAATTTCAGGCCTATTTTACTTTATAGGCTCTAGAGATGTTTAATTCTCTTTCAGACTTTTATCCGAATTTGAATTCAAGCAAGGCTAAACAAGGTTTATTATATTAAATGTCTGTGTTCATTATCTTTTGTAATTCAATACCAGCATTATTGTTCATAATTTAGGTAATAAATGAAGAACGGAGCATATCAGAATTTTCTGTTAGAAAAGGGAGTGGTGTATATTTAAAGTTTGGGCTGGAAAAGGGGGTAATTAGAGGGTCACAAAGATGGCTTGATAGGAAGGGGTGAAAAGAGAGATTTTGGTGTATTTTGCACAACATAACAGAAATGGCATATTCTATGTTTACCAAACAAAAAACCATGAAAATTAGTTTTTGATACGGTTGCTTACTTGGCTCCTGATGCCTTGAAAATATCCATCCATTCATCAGCATTGAAAAGCTCAGCTTTAAACTGAGGAGCAAAGTCTTGGTATTGGAAATTAGGAGGATAGTTCTTGTTCATGAAATTGATGTAATCTTTATTTTTTTGTCCTGTTTAGAATAAAATTAGAAATCTTAGGTTACATTTCATTAGGTAGGTTGCTGTTTAAATTTGTAGCAAAGCAATTTACGGATGGATGCTAAACAGATTTCGAATAAAGTGATGAACTCCATGTTTTCACTTATAGTAATATATTGCCTAGAAGATAAAGAAATTAGTAGAAATACCTACAAAATAAAGAAAGTTTTCAGGTATCCCAACAAAGGTCAAGTCAACGTAATCCTCACACCAGCTATAGAAAGAAGACTTGTGTTAATCTGCCAAAGTGTGAACAATTGATAACCTTGTGTCCATTATTTTTTGATTTCACCCTTATGCAATGGACACACCTATACAACAACTATACCATGTCTAGAATAGCATGGCCACCACCATTCAGTAAAAATGCACAGGAACAATTCGCTGTAGTTCACACTGTTGTAAAGTTTCCTTTGGGATTTTGTTGAAGCAAGTTCCTTTGACAAAGTACAATTTTGGCTATCTGTCTTTTTGGCACTCTTTAAAGCTTGGGTTGATTTTTTGAAACAAATATAGACAAATTAAATATGAACCACAAATTTGCATCCATTTCAGTCGACTTTGTATTTTTTAAGTTAAACTTTCTTGTGTGTTGGATAAACTTTAGTTGTGACTGCCTTAGAGAAGAGGATTGCAATTGACACTTAAGTGACAGGCACTAGGAGGCAAAGGGGTGTGATCCACCCCCAATATTGGGAAAAACAATTGTTCTTTGTTTGAAAACATTTACAAGTAAAAGATGCTTTTCAACTGAAACAATAGCTTGTTGACACCTTCAGTGCATGCTTTCCGCAATTTTTGAGAAATCATAGGGCATGCTATGGCGTGTGAGCCTCACCTAGCTGACAGACCTCGGTGTCAAAAAACTGACAAGCATGTGACTGCGTTGTTTTATTTCTACTAATGTATCATAGAAATCCATTCCCATGCAACGACTATGTAAAAATATAAAATAATAAGGTAAAAAGTCGCTAAGAATTGCCAACCTTTCCACGCCCACCAAAACCATTCACCAAGGGTTCCATCGACCCCGAATGAAGGAACTGAGTACACTCCCCAGTGCACGAAGATGCCGATTTTTGCTTCATCAAACCATTTAGGCCCTTGGTGCTTGTCAAGGGATTCCCATGTTGGATCAAATCGCTCTGCCTTTTTTGCATACGTAAGACCCGAAGCAAAGTATAATAGGAAACATGCTAGCATGCAGAATTGAAGATGCATCTTCAGACAGCACAGGTGTTGTGCCTGGCTTGTCCGTCTTGCTTCGTGCTTCTGTGGCAAAACAAAACCAAATAAACAAATCTGAATATGAACGTTGATAAATAGCATAGCGTAAAATATAGTATTTCAACCAATCATGTTTGAGATTTTGTCCTGTAAATCGTGAACAATTCAAGGCATCATATTTTGGCTGATACTCAATTTTTGTTCTTTCGTCGAAAAAGACAAATTATTCAATCGAGGCCAACTTGATAACGAGATATTACAGCAACAACGTAATTTATTTTGATGGCCTTAACAACAAAATGGCGTTGACGGAAACAGGACCTCTTCTACTAAGGCGCCCTTTACCGCCGGTGAAAAAGAAATCTAACAAATACTCACTTGATGCTCCAAAGAAAGAAGTAAAAGAGACTAAATTGAAGGTTAACGATGGTGCTATAGAAGTATACAACTCTTTAGAACGAGAAACAACGAGACAAAAGACTGATGAATTTGACCTTCAAAAAGCCAAGATGAGAGAGTACCGGAAAAGACTTGAATTGTTGTTCTCCTATGGAAAACCAAGAGGAGGAGATCCATTTCCATTTCGATTACCAAAAAAGGCTACAGAGATTAATTATAACGCTTTTATTGAGGACTCTTACGAGCCACCACCTCCAATATTTACCCTTGACGATTTCATGAGAAAATCTCAAAAAGAAGACATCGTTTTATCGCAGGTTTCTGGTAGTGGGTGCACAGAAATTGTCCCAGCAAATGGAACAAAGATAGTTGAAAAACCTTCATCGCTCTGGCATACATATACAGATAAGGTTGCTGACAATCAAATCAAAACATTGACAAAATACCAGAAGATCTTGCTAGATCAAAATGGTCAGTTGAGTTGTTGCTTTTTAGAGGATATTTAGGAACAATGATTTTAGGTTTAAATAATTATTCTTCATTTACGTCTTTTGGTCTAATTGATAGTGCAGAGAACACAGAGCCAGGCAGAGAGGAACAATATGTGTTAATAACTAATAACAATAATAATAATAACAATACAATAATGTTACTAACAATGATGCTAATAACTGAACTAAACTCTGTTTTACAAGTCAATGATATTGAAACCAAATACACAGTGGCGATGCCAGCTGAAAAATATTGGGGAGGATATCCGGTTGGGGCAAAGCCCCAGAGAAGGATTAAGGCTTCCAAAACTTTTTGGACCAAGCCTTCTCTCTTTGAGACCAAAGTTAAAATATTTAATATATAAGAAAACTACTCTAAAAACCACTCTTTACAAATCTTTCATTCTAAGAACGTAAAAAAAGGCGACAATTTGCTAGTTTAAAAACTTCATTAAGTTTTTCCAGTTCAAATTATTCGGCAATGTTTCTTTCCGTACTTGTCTGGGCAAGATCCTCAAGCCTTTCAGGCAACATCAAAGTGGACAATCAATCAATACATAGGTTATAACATCATATGTTGAAGGGAGGTCTTAAATATTTGTGTGACCTTACACCCCTCCCTTAAATGTTCTCCTCCAATTTGGAATAATTATAATATCCATCTTGGCCGCAAATGTCCTCCACAGTCCTCCCTGTGGTGCCACCACTGCGAAATACAGACTATTGTTCAGGGTAGAAAAGTTAAAAGAAATAAGATGCAAACCTTATTAGCTTGAATCTTATCCATAACTATATGTTTTTTTCCAAATAGTTAACTTGCCAGAAGTTGCAGAGAGGAAACCAGTTAGGCAACAATTAATAGGTAAGCGAGTTGGCGTTTGAAAATATGTTGTATAATTAAGTAATTATACAATGAATAACTATAATAATACTACTAATACTACTATTATAATACAATAATAACTATATTAAGTAATTATAAATAAATAATACAATGTTAATGTGAAGAATATTTTGTATATCATGCTCTGCTAAGAATGCAAACATCTACACAATTTGCAATTTTTGAATTATATTTACTATTCGGTTTCAGTGAGACAGATTTAGCAATTGCTAAGAAAAATCACAAGTATCTAATATAGGCATTTCAGTATGTACTGTCTGAAGTAAATGAAAGAACTCAACTTCATCTTTAAAGTGAAAGTCAAATGATTCTTCTGAAACACAGACTCCCTACAGTAGGTGATGGGTGACACAGCCTCTTTTTAAAAGACCAATGTGATGATTAAGGACTAAAATATCTAATAATAACCTAGAATAACAATGATATAAGTCTAGTTGTTGTTTGTGAGTTATGGAGAGGATTGTAAATGTTGGTACTCAATATGCGATAAAATGCATCTATACATCAATTTTGAATGAATATAGCAAAGAAACAGTTTTTTTATCTAGAAAAACTTTTCTTCATTTTACATATATAAGTAATTTACTCAATTGTCACAAAATTGTTGTAAATTTTTATACTATAAGCACCTGCAATGTGCTATCTTATGAATTATGGATTATGAATGGTAAACATTCTATTAGATATTTTGGGCCTCACCTTTGGTCTAAACTAAGTAAATGTGACAGAGAAAAACCTAGCTTGAACTCTTTTCGCATTAGTGTGAGACAGCTAAATCTAGAGAGCATAGGTAAAGTCAACTGCAAGGACAATGTAAATATTGTAATGAATAGGTGACTTTTCTTTTCTTTTTAATATATGAATTGTAATTAATATGTTTTTTTATTTCAGAAATTAGGTTATCTTATTCTGCTTTATTCATATTGAATTGTAAGTAGGCTAAATAGTGTCTTCAATTAGTTTCATTGCTAAAGATGTATGACACTTTAATAAAGTTATAATAATAGTAATAATAATAATAATTATGATGATTTTGAATAAACATTTTGTTATTATTTCAATTCTTTTTTTAGAGGAAAAAGCATTCTTCCTTGAAAGGTATGCTTATGAATATGGTGAGAAAATTCAAGCTGCAATCAGAGAAAGATCCATTATTTGGCCTTCGATCGTCAGGCCAGAATACATCACTGGGGATGGAAAACAGATTCATTTAGAAGAAACAATTTATGAAGAATATAATTATGAAGATGTTGATAGTGAAAGAAGCTTGCTTGAGAATCAGAGAAGAAATTCTCCTTCAAGGAAAGATACATCATCAGTTCCTAGAGATGCAGAAAGGTTTTGTCCTTTTATATTCATTTACTTATTCATTTTCATTATGGGTGGGCTTCAATACATCAAACTCACCTGAGATTCAAACTTGAGACCTTCTACAGTAGATCCAAGGTTAGAAGCGTACTGAATTACCCACACAGTTGTGAGTCTTCAGCCCCAAGTCTGATCCACAGCCAAGGTAGAATGGTTAGCATAAACAACCCTAGATGCAAGGTTTGCAAGTTTCAGCCTCAGTCCAATTCTGTTATAAAAAAGTGAGGTGACAAACTGCCATGCCAAGTTTAGCTCTGTGTGATGCAGTAGTCCATCTGTGCTTAATGCATGAATTCATACATTGCAAACATTGACTGTGTGAAGTGTCAATCAGGTGTTTATTCTTGTTGGGGCAAACATACTGTATTTCCTCCATTAATTGCCTGGGGCACTCATTAAATTTTTGATATTTTTTAGGGGGCACTCATTAGAGAAGGATGCTCTTTAAATTTTTCATATTTTATACAGGTAGCTAGTCCAAAAAGAGACATGATTTGTCAAACTATCTAACCATGAGTTTAAAATGTATTTGGCCTTTACATACTCTGTAAATATGATTTCTTTAGCATGAGTTAGGGTGGCAAGTAGACTCTAAATCAAGTATTTAAACAACATGTTTTTAGGCACATATCACTGAGGAACTTTTTTTTCATGATCTTGTCATAATCTTAGATGAGGTTAATAATATGTAGATATCGCTAAAGTTGCTCAAATTCATTTATTTTTTGGTCTTTGATTACTAGGTATGTTGATACGGAGATCGCAGATGGTGAACTTGTGCTGGTAAACTCGCCACCTCTGTATTTTCAAGGTGATCGCGCAGCCAGAAGTCCATCTCCTTTCGGTAAGATAGAAGTTTTTGAGTTCACTCTAACCTCTAATCTTATGACCTAATATTGTAGCAAACGCCTTGTCATCTCCTCAAATACAAGTAAGAAGCAAAGTGCAATAATTTTGATTGCAGTGAAATATGAGACTTTACCTTTTATTTTATTGATAGTGGTGCTTGAAGAGGCAATTTGCCTTGATCATTTGCTTTGATAAGATCATTTTTTAATCAAAAGTTTTCTTGGTTTCAAAGTGGAATTGAATAAGAACTGGTTTACTATTGCTGCTGCTTCTAATGCCTCTAAAACCGATGCTGCTTGTAGTTACTTTTGCTGCTGCTGCTGCCGCCGTTTCTTATACTAGAAATGTGTATAAATTCGTTGCTAGTATTGTACTGCTGCTAGTTCATACTTCTAGCCAATACTACTCCTGCTCCTACTACAGCTTATGATTGCGATATCGTTACTGCTACTGCTGCTGCTGCTACTGCTATCATAACAGAGTTCTGTATCAGTACTTGTCATATTCTTCATTTTGGGATAACCAGCTTAGTGAGGGCGCTTTGGGCTTGCACGGGTTACGGGTTTAGAAGTTTTTCGGTACTCGGTTCACGGGAACCCTGTTAAAAACGTGTCGGTTTTCGGTTTTTAATTATTTCACGGGACACGGTTTATGCTGTTTCCCTGCTTGGGTTTCGATATTTTATTTAAATACTGCAAAATGTTCGGTTTCTGCGTTTCCGCATTGCCAATTAATCAGCCTTCGCTTTCACACAGCATGCGACAGCCCAGCACGCGGGTTCTCGCGTTTTTGCGTTGATAACAAATCTCTGTGTAGACTAAATATTGTAATTCTTGCTGATAGATTGGAAATTGAGACCGCATGCGTATGGCCTTAATGACGTCATTTTATGCAATTTCTGCTTTGTCCATTTTGCTAGAATTCGCTGACTTGCAGAGTGTCTTTCCTGCTGAGCTTGCAGTTTTGGAATGTGCAGTGCATGGAGGAACCAAACTCAGCTTGAAGGTGAATCTTTTAAATCTTCTTTGTGAATACTGATTTGACATTGAATTCCCGGGTTGTTGCTAGTAGTGTGACCTCTCTGGTAGTGAGTAAAAGTAGACAAAATATCTTGAAATTCTTTCCCAAAACTGGTTTGTTTGTTTCGAATTTGTATTACCTATCGAAAAGATCACATTTAATGATTTGTTGTAGCCAGTATCAATGCAAATATTTAACTTGTTTAGCCATAACTCTATGCAATTTTAAAGTTTTTATAAGATGTTCAGCAAGAAATTTTGCAAAACTTTCTTGGTCAAAAAGTAACAGTTATTTTCATTAAATTCAATTCACTCTCTTCCCTTTGTTTCTTGTTCATTACATGTCAGGTATTGCTTCGTTTACAAGATTACATTTATCTAATTTTTAGGCTCATTTCTTGGATTCTATACCCGACATAAGCCAGCTATACAGCAGCCTATCCCATGTCAATCTTTCATTTAACCATTTTATGGTAAGTTTCTATTGTCGCTTGTGTACTTATGCTATACATTTGCAATTCTTTACGTACATACATACTATACACACATATATATACTCTATACATTTATACATTTGCTACTACGACAGTTGCTTCTCTAATAAACTTTTCTGATATCATTCATGTGTCTGCAAACGTCCATCTACTACTGTTCTACATCTGATTTGGGTCAACTATAGCTGCTGCTTCTACTGCTTCAAATACCGATGCTGCTTATTCTAATTAATGCTACTGCTGCTGCCGTTACTTCTACTACAGTTGCTTCTCTTCAAGGCTCCGCTAATATCACTTCTGTGACTCCAAACTTCCAACTGCTACTGTTCTACATTTGATTTGGGTTTAACTATAGCTGCTGTTTCTACTGCTTTTAATACCGATGCTGCTTGTACTAACTAATGCTGCTGCTGCCGTTTCTTGTACCAGTATTGTGTATAAATTCGTTGCTAATGTTGTACTACTGCTAGTTCATACCTTTTCCAATACTACTGCTGCTGCTACTACAGCTTGTGATTTCGATATCGGTGCTGCTATTGCTACCGCTGCTTCTAATACCAATGCTGCTTGTACTAACAAATAGTACCGTTGCTGCCGCTACTTCTACTAAAAATGTTTATGCATTTGTTCCTAATGTTGTTCTATTTCTAGTTTACACCTTTACCACTACTTCTGCTGCTGCTACCACAGCTTGTGATTCCGATATCGGTGCTGCTACTGATGCTGCTGTTTCTAATACTGATGCTGCTTGTACTAACTAATGCTACCGTTGCTCCCGCTACTTCTACTAAAAACTTTTATGCATTTGTTCCTAATGTTCCTAACTACATCTTGTGATTCCCATATCGGTGCTGGTGATGCTAGTGCTGCTATTCATATGCAACTGCGACTGCAATAATTGTTGTAACATTTTCTAACTGCCAGTTAATACTTTAGCCACTACTGTTACTACTGTTGCTTCTTCTACTGCCTTACAAGAGAAACAAAGATATCTATTTTTTCCGCAACTTCGATTTTTTTAATTTAAAACCTATTTTTTATCAAATCTTTCCTGTTTTCTTCACATTATAGCGTATACCCACAGAGCTCTTTCAGTTAACCCAACTAGAAACTTTGAAGATGAGAAACAATCCTATTTATGAAATACCAAGAGGTGATGCATGGTTCTTCTTTTTTCTAATTTTTTAAAGCTTTTGATTGTATCCGTCCTTAAATGATTTTTGCATACTTTCTAGTAAAAGTATCGATTGAGGGTAAGTGGTTCTCGATTAGAGAAAAGATTCGCATCCAACCCTACCGCAGAGAATGAAAGAGAAGCCTTTGGGTCGCCTTGAACTGCGGTCAACCACTTATATACTTCATCATCACCATCCAGGTTTGAAGTTTCTCCCTCCCTGGATTTCTTCCAGCAACCGCGGCCTTTTGCAAGACTTGATCTAACAGCGTCTAAGATCGTCCTTCCATCGAATCTTCGGTCATCCTCTAGGCCTTTGCCATTGTCTTAGTGTCCAACCACTTACCCAGAGGATAATATGTCCATCTATAGCCAGCCAGCCTCGAGATGTGCCTGGGCCATCTGTTTTTAATTTCCTTAATTTATTTGTGATGTCCTTTACTCAACTTTATTGACTTACTGTAGTGTATTTCAGCGTATACTTTGGGCAGGAGTGCTCTTTTATGCCCCAAGATGTTATTTGACTTTTGACTAGAATGTACTTCGTATTTTTCGCTAACAAGAAATCAATGGTATTTTTCCCAGATATAAAGAAATTAAAAAAGCTCAAGAACCTTGTCTTCTCATTTTGCTGTATCTCTTCACTGCCACCAAGGTGAGAAAATTATATTATATAGAACTGAGCCTTGTTAAAGTAAAATAAAATATGAAGCAAAATATTAAAGAGATGAAGAGATCGAATACTGTTATTTAGGCTGAGATGCTCCTTGCTTTATCGCAATATTTTTTGACTAATAGCCAAATATTTTAAAACTATAGAAGTTTTTAACTAAATATACAGATACACAACGTACTGCAATGACGATAATTAAGAATTTGTCGTGTTCATATATTTGTGATGATGAAAGTTATAATTTAATTTGATTTCAGCTTATTCAAGTTGCCATGCCTTGAAACACTCGATTTGTCTTACAATCGAATCTCATTTGTCCCAGAGGATATAAATAAGCTGAGGTAAATAATTTTTGTTCTGTTTATGTTCTGTCAAATTATTGTAAAGATGTTGAACTAGCTGAACAATTTCAAAACAATTTTACTGCCCATCGTTCTCATGTTTTACTGCCCACTGTCACATTAACTTATTTTGATCATACAAGGTTACAATTTAAAGTTTAGACAAACTTTGTGTTCAACTTCCCTGTGAAAAACCTTTTAGTTAACAAATTTTATATAAATAAACTAACTACTAGCAATAAAAATATCAGCTGAAGAAAGGAAGCAAAAAGAAAAAATTTAATTTGCGACAAGAGAGACCCTTGTTATCCTCGATTTTAAGCTGAAGATTCTGTGTTCATGTGTATTAATTTGTGTTCTTCTTGTGTTCATCTGCCTTCATTTGTGTTCATCTTGTGTTCATCTGTGTTCATCTGCGTTCATCTTGTGTTCATCTTGTGTTCATCTGTGTTCATCTTGTGTTCATTTGCGTTCATCTTGTGTTCATCTTGTGTTCATCTGCGTTCATTTGTGTTCATCTGCGTTCTTTTGTGTTCATTTGTGTTCATCTGCGTTCATTTGTGTTAATCTGCGTTCATTTGTGTTCATCTGTATTCATTGTCCATCTGAGACCCCCAATATTATAAACCCGATGATATTTCGCTGGGTGTTGTGGCGTGCACCTGTAATCCAGCTGCTTGGAGGCTTGAATCGAAGGATGGCTTGAGTTCGGGACCACTGGTTGCCGCTTTCCTATGTCGATTGGACGTCCACGCTAAGCCTGACGTCAACATGGTTAAATTGGAGTAGTCCGGTATGACCAGGTTGAGTAATGAGGAACGTACCGGCCCAGGGTGGAAACACAGCAGGCAAAAGTTCTCGCGCCAGGCAGTAGTGGGATAGCGTTCGTGAATAGGCAGCGGTTGTCAGCCCGCGCGATATAGTCAGACGCGGTTCTAATTTTTATCAAATTAAATTTATTGTTATTCACACATCAGTGGTAATTTTGGTTTTTTGTTATGCAAGTTATCAAATATATCATTTTTCGATGCTAACTTAGCTACATCTTGCCAGTAAGGCCTGGAACAATCGCCAAAAACAATCAGTGGTCATTTTAATCCACTTTATAATAAGCTTAAGCTTCATTTGATAAGCTTTAATGTAATTTAATAAGCGAAAATGTAATTTTTTTATCACAGGCAATTACAAGTATTGAATTTTGAAGGAAATCAGCTCACCTCGTTCCCAAGATCGATTTTGCAAATGAGCCTCCGCACGCTAAACGTTATCAATAATTTCACTAACTCGTTATTCTGGAAAACAACTGCGCCTCCACAGCCACAGGTATGGTTAACTTTGGGAATTCTAAAAACAGAAATTCATTCCTCGCTAGAACAGAGGAACATTATCTATTTCACCTAGCTGTGACGTCGTTTACATTTTGACAGAAAGCTACATGGGTTTTATCATGTGGTCATAAATGCTGCACGTTGATTTGCTAATCAAAATTATAAAAAAAACGAATTGGTGAATGAAAAATCAAATTTGGCTTTGTGCATTGCTGGTAGATGCTAGTAGTAATCTTACCTAAATAGACAAATCTCCCGTTTATCTCCGTTCCGAGCTCTCTTCAAAGTGGACCAATTTCTGTTTTGGAGCTCACATTTATGTAAAGAGCTTTGAAAGGAAGTAAGGATGACTATTACAAAACATCAATATCGTTTATCGTTTTTGAGTTACGGCCGTGGGAAGGAAGGAATTTATGACATAGCAGGGACCTGTCTAATGTCGAAGACCAAAAAATAAAACAAAATAACGGCCTGGGAAAAGCCTGGCATTAGCTTAAAAATTTAAAAATGCAAATAGTAAATCAATGGTAAGAAGGCACCCATGGACCACATTTAAAGCCAATCTGAAGTTCAATTTTGAAGATATGGTATTACTTATACCATGGTCTGTGCCTTTAGGCATGACGTCATCATTAATTTCCTTCGCACGGCCATAACTCAAAAACGACAAACGATATGGAAGTTTTGTAAACGTCATACTTACTTACTATCAAAGCTCTTTCCATAAATGCGAACTCCCTAAAAATAGTAGGTCCACTTTCAGTATTTTCAGGTTTTTAAGTCTAAACTACAAAATTAGCAATACATTTTTCTTTGCTTGACGTACCGTGGCGTTGGTATATTGTATGTAAATACATGTTTGGCTTAGAGTGTTTCTGCATCTCTTTCTATTGCAGCAACTTCTCGAGTGTTGCGCGACATTTGTGGCACAGACTGGTCAACACTTTGACGTCGATTCACAAGACTTGAAACTAAATGCATACCTGAAAACGTGAGTATTCATTACATTGGGACATATCTATATGTAAATATATAATCATCGTTCGACCGCAGTCGAGATGATGGAGTTCACCTGCTCGCATCAGATGACCTGGTCTCGCATTACTGCTTCAAGGTCCCGCCTATCAACATTGGCATCCCTTGCAATCACATCTGGGTATGAGATCCTTCTGCTTCTGGAATGAGCAACAGGGCTCCACAGAAGTAGAGAAGATATGATCTTATCCTATGCTCTGAAGCAATGGCCTCCAAACTGGACACGCCTTGATTTTACCACAGATGCCACTGATAGAAGGTCTCCATAAATTTTTCTATAGGCTTCCTGGATCGGCCCTTAGAAACAATGACTTTTTATTTCTTTTTACGTCTAGACTTTCAATTTGCGATTTTTGTGGTGGACCGAAGTTTGGACAAGGAGTAAGAGTAATCAAGCCAGCAGCGGAGTTGTTTGGAGTTAAAAATTTACCCATCTTATTCAATGTCTGCTCACAAACATGCAGAACGACATTGAGGACTTCTACAGAGCTATCCATATCTCCTGATTTAGCTGACTGAATTCAAAATTGTATTTTATAACAGTGTAAATAATGCCA
>JAACYV020263633.1:0-16113 GCA_009936425.2 Chrysaora fuscescens | reverse complement strand
TTTTTAATTTTCAGATTGACTCAGTGGCACACTTGCTACTATTCGTGATCTGCCTTTGCTCTGAAAACTAGCTTTTCGATTCATTATTGAAAGTAATTTGTTACTTTAGGTGAGCAAATTCCAAGGTCTTTGGACAATTCATCGCGAGATGCAGAAACGCAGCCGCTTCTAAAAAGGAGAAGAAATCAAACCGACCGCAAAAGCCAAAAAAGCCCGGAAAGAGCGTTGCATGAAGAAGAATGTGACAAAGAAGCTAGTTGCGACGCTTCCTTGGAACAATATGAGATGGATTATATATTTTTCGACGATTCATCAAGCAGTGGAAGTGAAGATAATGACTCAGAGTGGATTCCATGAATTATATGTAACACTGAATTTTGACTCTAAGGCCTATTCATTCACCTTATTTAATAACCCCATATGGAGGTCACACTTGCATTAACTCGCAAAACAAGAAGCAATATGTGTGTTCTAGATTCCAGCAACTCGACCTTACCTCGCTGAACCTCTCTTCTGTCTGTCCGCTTACGTATAGGCTTACTAAAGTAGGTTTGTAAAAACACAAGGCTGTTTTTTATATTCCCGTTCAAAAGAAGCTATGATGAGCAGTATTGCTGTCATATTATTTTCAAATTTGACTTGACTGTTTTTCAACTGCTATTTGTTTTCCATCTCAGGCTTCTTTACTTGACCTTGCTGTTAAGAATTACCGTAGCCTTGCACTGGTACCCAATATTGCAGATGGAAGAATTTTGAGCATTAAGAATTGTGCAGATTTAACTGTCTGCTCGATTGGTAGCACACATTCACAGCGCGATCTTGAGAGAAACGAGACAAGAAAGTTTGAAAATTTTTACAATACTGAGATACTATGGAAAACTGGCGAAGTTCGTCTTACTTCTATTCCTTATCAGGCCGAAAAGCATGACATGTAAGTGCCAGCTAGATAGTTTATCAAAATTTCTACTTTGTAATTTACTACGTAGCTAAAAGGTGGTTAACGCCCTGTGGACTATTGCTACCTTATTCAAGAATGGGAAATAAGTAGCACAGGGTATGACACATAAGTATGTATGACAGTATATGGCAGCTATTGGGGTAATATCTAAGAATATTAGATAGATGTAGGACAGTTATCTTACTGCCCAACATAGGTGATAGCTCGGGATACGATTCATTGCAAGGCAAGCAACTCTGTTGGTTCAATGAAGGTTTAAAGCTACTTCAAACCAGGCTTTCCCGGGGGACGCAACTCTGTTGGTCAGCAATGCAGCCGTGTTCCAACTTGAAACCAGGCTCGCAATGTATATCCCGCGAGATGAGCTCTGTTGAGGCATACTAGAATAGGAATTGGAGGATTGAACTAGCTGACTGACAGATACTAAGCAGAACGCTTAGATCTTTGTGGATAGCTTTGTTTGTAATGATAGCCTGAAGCCTTGCAGTGAGCTAAAATTAGTCGTTGAGCTGCCTGAGGGCTAACAAGTTGCCAGAACTATCAAGAACAGGGACTTATAAAGAGCGGCTGCAAACCTACAAGCTGTTACAACTAAGTGTCTAACACAGCTACTACATTGGACAATGAACGGCCAATATGCAGTAAATTTCCCTCTTC
This sequence comes from Chrysaora fuscescens, assembly GCA_009936425.2. NCBI lineage: Eukaryota > Metazoa > Cnidaria > Scyphozoa > Semaeostomeae > Pelagiidae > Chrysaora > Chrysaora fuscescens. The sequence goes on along the minus strand of JAACYV020263633.1, from coordinate 14,498 downwards.
AACTTAAAGGCCATTGCGTACTAACGAAAGAAATTGTAGACCAAATCGGACATAGGATGTCTCGAATGACATTGCAATTGCGATTTAATTTTAAGATGGGAATAATTACTGGGATTTGAGTAATTTTGGAGAGTGGACTAATGTCTAACATTTGAAGAATGATTAAACGATGATAATAATGTCTATTAAGGGGTTCTCTGTCTCCAAGGACATACTCTGTCATATTGTAATTCATACGTCCATGAAAATGAAGAATAAAAGAATGATAGACAATCACGTAACTTGTGCCACTGTGCAGCACGAAATAACCAGGGTGTTCCTGATCTTGACGACATTGATATGCCACTAACGTCAACACAACGATCTAGGTAAGTTAAATCATTGCAACACCTCATTGTTTGAGGGTGGATGCCGAAAATTAAGAAAAGAAAAACTGAGAGAAGACTTGTATACAGAATGGAAAAATTACGACCGGTTAATTAACAGTATAGAAAACAGTACAGGTGACTGACAATACTAATGACATGCTTGATACATTTTGTAGTACATATTATATTCTGCATGACTATTCAGGGACATGGAACTGTTCAAGAGTCAGCCCCATAAATACAGTAAGCTTTATGCAAATAGATGTATGACCAAAGACCAACTTTGAAGATTCATTAGAAAGGATAATACAAATTAAAGTAGCTGCATTGTAGAATATGAGCGAGATAAGGCATTATCTTCACTTCATTCGTAAGAAAGGCCTACCATGACCTAGTTGCCAAAATAATGATCGCCAAGGATAAAGCTGATGTCACGATCTTGTGTTCATAATTGGAAAAAAACTTTGAAAAGCTCACAATTCCGTTTTTCCGGCAAACAAGATTGGAACTCTGGAAAGAAGCGATATCTTCACAGCATGAGCATAGCTGAAATCAGGTGTTGTACGTGATTTGAGCAGATACATAGGCCTATCATTGGGCCGAAGAAGATATTCAGATACTAAATACAGTTACACTCTCCTATGCTCGTGTTCATAAGTTTGGAATGATAAAAGCAGGAGCACTAAGAGTGCACCAAAGGAATTATGTATCGTAACCAAGAACCAAGGGAAGAAAACTTATCTTTATGCGACTAACTTACTAAAATGACAAAGTTGCTGACTAGGAGAGTGACGAACACCAGCTGAGCAAGAGCATGCTGAGTTTTACTGTTGTATGTCCTCCCTAAATCCAGTACGTTCTGATTTTCAGCCCAAGTTTCGAATTTATTTAGCTGCCTTTTTCGCTGATATTTTTCATATTGAAATACTTTTGTAATATAAGGTATTTGACAAACAGCGTCGAAACGAATGTCATACAAACAGCGTCAATTTGGTAGATACTCTAATTACTGATTTATGTCCATTACGATTGATTAAAATAGTATGACCAGCACTAGTTATTTTCAGAAGATGCGATAAACTTGATTCAATACATATATTCTAGCGTTATGCAAACTCTCTCTGATGACTGCAAATTAAAAGCTGCTGTACGAAAGATAACAAAAAAAGAAAATGATGTTTTTTATCTTGAGGTAAGGGTTTATTCACATTTATAAAGCAGCTGCTGTCAAAAATAAAATTAAGGAATATCAAGAATTTTCTCGTTGAAGTTTGAAATGTGTTTTTATCTATTATATGTCTTTGAACCTTTTTGGAAATCGTATCTATTTTTAGTATCACCTTGGAACTCGTTATTGTTTTTGTTGTCGTATTCGACAGTGTAAACAAGAGTGTACGATATATGTTTGTTTATTTGAATTGCGTACCGTTGACATGATGTTGTTCCTATAACTGCATGTTCATGAAGTGACCAAACTTACTAAATACAAGGAATGATTACACATTAATCAATGAATAATTAAGATATTGTTTAAGCATTGTTACTTAAATAGTAAAGCAAGGCCGAATTCCTGGTAAATTGCTCAATCACGCCTAAGAGGCATGCCGTACAGAAATTTAATCAATAATTTATTGGTAAAACCTGCTTTAAGAACATGATTCAAATAGAACAAAAGAACCAACATATAAGATTTTCCAGCTATGAAAACGGATTTATTGTTGCCACATAAAGTTGTAGTTAGTAAGATTTTTCATCGATTGTTTTTATTCTGGCAAAGCATAACCCGTAGCGGAGTTTTGCTTAAGCAAGAAAAGAGCACACAGGCAAACGTACTCAGACATAGTTACGTCCGCAGACAATTAGGCTCTGGACGCATGAAACCTAAATCAGATTTTCATAGAAGGGTTAGACACTTGAATGTGTCATAGCCTATTCGCTTTAATTTTGTAATAAGATTGAATAAAAAATTAATAAACTAGCTACCTAAGGAAAAAAAGTGTTATTCTTTGTGATTTCAACTCACAAATTGGCAAAGCAGGCAGACCTTGAAACATATGTAGATGATTTGTTTTTAAAATATCGATGCAATCGAAGCCGCAGTCGATGAAACAACATCAACAGGTGAGAAAGAAAAGGATGTCTTAGAAGCAAGCTCTGAGAAAAAATCATGGAAGTCTAAGAAGTGAGTAAGAAGTCATCAGTAAGCAAGTGTTAAATCGTGATAAAGCATGAGAAAATAACCAACTTGTTTAAAAAGATCGTTATACCGTAAATATTCATGTCTCTATACGGTGGAATATGTAAATATATCATAGCTACTTTAGTGAAAGATGGAAGGCAAATATAAACACAGAGTTAAACAATCTTTTTCTATATATATATATGGTCTCTCCACCCCAGCACTTAATAAACAATCTGGTAGTAAAGTATTACAGACACGCGATCGTCACCGGAGACTTTCGTTTTCATGAAGAAATAGGTTCAACTGATCAATCAACTCACTAAAATAAATTCGAATTTGAAAACCGTGATGTAGTATATGCATATTGTTACGTGGAATGGCCTTAGTCCCAAATGAGCAGCATACTAGTGACGTCAGTTGCAATGCAGAAAAAACTTTAGCGCCAACCCAGCATGGGTGCGAACCTAGTTGTTTTTGTTATTGCCGATATGTCTGATCTCGAAGGTGCCACTGGACGTGAATCATGTTGCGATTTAGTAGAACCCTGCGGCCGTCGCGGAGGGGGTGTAGAGGTGTGACACCTACTTGGAAAAATTATCTGTCGCGGAAAAACAGCTTGCATCTCAATTTATCATCAAATTGATAGTTTTTTTGGGTGATCTATCATGAGAATCTTGATTTTGGGTTATTTATCCTGATTTTTTAAAGTTCTCTACACATAACAGCAGGGGAAAAAATCAATCTAAGTTAATTTACTCACCATAACTACTAACTGCACCCTTTCGTCAGTGAATTTGACACCCTGCCTGTCGAGAAACGTTAACTGTGTGGAAAATTATGGAAATGTTGAGTGAGGCCGAAGCTATTTCATGCCATTTGCTGGTGTTTCATGTTTAACAATGTTTTTCAATACAAAGAACCTGGAGGAACAGTGTACCCAAGAGAATAGATAGGTCAATGTATGCTAAAATAGTGTCTTACCCCCTGTCCACCATCCACCAATCGTGGGTATCCCTAGGTTGCAATTGAATCTTGTTTATCATGGCCCTTTCTAACATCAATTGTAATAGACGTGATAAATGATATATAATGACAATCCTTATAATATTAATCGGGGCATTGGTTTGAGAAAGGGTCGTCCTTCATTATCGCGCAAAAAAAGAGATCTGTGTTTTTCTACTTATTGAATAGCTAGGTTCCAAGGGTGGGAAATTTTCAACATGCCCGACTCTCATTCTTTGCTGTTAGTGAAATAAAATACGCAGCTTTTTGTGGTCAGGATTTGGTGCATATACGGTAGAACTAAACGAATGCTTTCTTTTCCTGATTTATTTTTCCAGGTCGTATCCTCATTTATAACAAAATGGCTGTTCCAGTTTATTATATGTTTGGAGAATGATTGGTCTGGTACCTGCATTCTTGAGCCTGCTTTACATAGTATTTTGCATACCATATTTACTTTATCATACTTATTTGGTAATAGATTTTCAATTCAAATTTGTTATTTGTTATGATTAATTTTTTTTTTCAACAGATTTGGTCAGATTACGGATTAGTAAGAAATTTTAATTTGACAGTTGCTAAGAAACATGGCGATGTGTATGGGGAAGGTAACCGAAGGATACGTTCATATACATATATATTAGAATACATATGCTATATAATTCGCTCCTGGATTTTATTTACTGGAGCTATTGTATGATTGCAGTCCTCGTTTAAAGATTTTTGCAATAGGGTTTAACTTAACCTCCTAGGTTTTGTTTAACACTTAACTGGCTTAGGAAATGGGCTTGGTAAATTAGGCCTAAAGAACCTTAACAATTAACGCTGCTTTTGACGTCGTTGATGGCCATTAAAGTTAATTTTCAGCTAATGCACTTGTCACCCTTAAGAAATTGTCAGCGGAAAGACTTGGACGATGTAGAAAACAAGGGCAGGAGAAAGAAAGAGAATATTGTTCGAGGGAACTGAATCTAGAATGAGGAAATGAGTATTCCTAGCTAAACGTAAGGACGAACCTTTGCAAGCCAAGTTGAGTTTACACATTATCTTAACAATGGTTTACACAGTGTGAGTTAGCTCAGCGTCAAATTTTCTATTGTTCGGGTGGAACACTTGCAACATTCTTTTTAAGGAACACTTATATTGGCTTCAATAAAATAAGCTACAGTTAGCCCATGTCTAGCCGATATTTAAAACATCGATTAGAAAATCGGTCATTTATGCATTTTCCTTGGCAAAGTAGCTGTGACCCCAAGGCCAACAATTCTGACTCAAAGGCAATGTGCATGGCCCAAAGACAATAACTATTGCCCAAAGAAAACAAGCATATTCTGAATAAATATGCTGGGAGTTCATTTCTTTAGTATTGTCTGGCGCTTCAGAGATACTTCACCCGCTTTTCGTTCGTTTCGATTATTCAAAATTCTGTAGTCCACACCGATGTTCTTTATCAGAATTGATGTCTATTTGTATAAAATTAATTTTGAAAAATATTATTACCAAACGCCTTTGCATTTTTTTGAAAATAATACAAATTGTAAGTTGAAGTTGATCTTCTGTAGCTTGCCCCTCACACTTGGACAGCAGCCGTTTTGATTTTAAAGTTTAATTTCAGAACTTCAATAAATGAGATTGCGCATTACTGTTTTTTACCTCTGCCCATTCTGATCAACATATGAAAGTTATTGATGTTTTTCAAACTACAAAATTGATTTTTTTTCCTTAATCTTGTTATGCAAAGGTTGATTTTTCTTCTGAACATTTGGATATGTAGCATATAGCTAGCTACAAATTATATTTCCTTTTTAGTTACTTTGTCAAGCCTTCAGTGGTCGAGAAATGGCACAAAGCTGCTTTACATCGCCGAGAAGAAGAAGCTGAATTGTGGTAAAGTAGATTTTTCGTATCTTTAGATAGCTATGCGTTTTTTATACTCATATAATTGTTTATACAATTGTTTTTATCTTTCTTATAGCGTAAAGTGACTTTCTTTTCATCCAGAACTAGCAACTAAAACTTTTTAGATTGCTTGATAAATTTTAATTTTTAGAAGATTGCATTTACTAATCCTTTATCGGCTTGAGTTTATGTCATTCGAAGTAAAAAATTAACGACTCTCTACTGAACAACCGTAATCTTAACGTCGAATTAGCCTAACACTAACACTAAAGTTTTCCTTTCTTGCTATAGAAAGTCAAGTTGGAAAAACTTGATTAATTGTTCAGGTTAACTTCATCAACATTTTACACTGAGAGTATACGATCAACAATCAAGCTACAAATGCTATAATGGAAAAAGTACAAAAAAAATTGTTTCTGATATAGGTCTAATAATTGTAGCTAGTTGAAACTATCATCAATTGTTGGAATTAATCAGGAATTAATAAGGAGCTTGTAATTTGATATTTTTTGTTATCATACAAACTTTCACTGTTGTTCGAAATTTCCTAGAAGCCTAATAGTGTTGTGATCTTATTGACTATGCTTATTTGCATAATTATGCATATCAGTCAATTATGCATAATTCGTCTGTTTATTTATGTTTCTTTATAGATGATGTATTTTGTGATTGAACAAATTGCAAACTAATTATAGAATATTTTTAATTTCTTGTTTGCAAAGTAGGCATATCATAACATAGTGAACTTGATCGACTTCTGCTAATAAACAATAATTCTACGTCATCACACTACGTCACTATTGGGCCGTCAAAGGCTGACTTTTGCGATTATCTCATTCTCTTGTCAATCCAACACCATCCGCAACCGGCCGATCAGTGGAAACTCAGTTGGCCTTGTGAGACAGCTTGTTGAGATTTGCCAAGAGTGGTTTTATCCTCAACGTATCCTGTTAACGTCAGTTGCTCATGTTGTTGCTTCCTAGCCAAGATGGCTTTCAAAAAATTAGACTAATAAGCAATAGCTAAACGTATCTTACATATTATATATTTATTTTGGAACCTTACCATATCTTACCACTATAGTTGACAAGCAATGCGATACAATGCCTCCTTATCAGCAATTTGATCTGAATAATGTAAGTAATACTGTTTTTACTTTTGATTCTTCAAAGATTTAGCTTTCATCTATCTCTGATTTTAATGCATCAACTGGATTGTGGGTGCTTGTAAGCTTAAGATTGATTCCGAAAAATGCAGCCTTTGTAAATGTTCTAGGCAGTATATCATTTAAGAGCCAAAATTTCTAAACCAAATATGGCTATCAAAACGTAAGACAGAAGCAATATCGGGTACAATGGAATCATGTCAATTCACTTTATTGGCAGAGTATCGGGAATCAATTGTAACAGCTGCGTTTCTTATCATTCATACAGATTAATTGGATATGTCTCCATATTTGGCTTAAAACGTAACTATTTTTGTTAGCTCTCTCGCCAATGTTCCTAGAAACTAACACTATATTGTTTCATCGTTTTATTATTACAATTTTTTTATACACTTGTGAAATTTTTTTTCGTGCATTGTCTGTTTTGTTTTTGCAGGAAGGTCAATATTTGTATGAAGATGACTGGGGAGAGCAGAAAACCAACATTCGTCATCCAGTTATTGTAGTTTTAGATGTTTTATCCGGTGATATTGAAATCGTTCATCAAATTCCGGATTTCTTATCCCCAGGACAGGTAAGACATCATCGTTTAGGCTGATTTTGAAATGATAGGTTTCTAAGTTAAGCAGTGCTGCTGCTTCTTTGCCGCTCTAGCTTTTACCAACAGTCATTCTGTAAGTTCAAGTGTTCTCAACCACAAAAGGGTGTCCCGATGCAATGCTGGGTCGAAGTTCATAGTATTTGCACTTGGTTTGGTTTCAACTAGGTTAGAAAAATAAAGGTTTCCTTAAATCATCTTGATATTTTGGCATATTTGATTTACGGTCGGGGTATTGAAAGGTTAGTGCTGCTCTGACTGTAAAGAAATGACAGCGTTTGTTACCCCTGGTGTTTTATTTCAATCGCTTCGTCTACCCTTTGGTGTCCTTCAGGGGGCTACCCAGGTTATTTTTCTTTTTCATGTCAAGGGTGTACAAGCTGACTCTAAAATGATCTAGGATTGTATCTGCACTCAAAGAACCAACTTATGCTTAAATAGGTTAGATCTATTCTTTCCTCGCATGTTACTACAGGCGCTTCATTCCTATTTTGTTGCTTTATGGTGTTCAAGTCACTTGTAATAGCGGTAAGTATCTTGGAGTCGAAAAACTGTTCGAAGCCCTACCTCAGTTTGACAGGCCCATTTATTCGGTAAATCTTTCAAGTCGCTACGCTAGTCAAGTCAATACGCTACAAGGATTATAAGGAGATGGCAAAAAATCACGACAAGCTCGAAACTAACTTGTCCCACAAGTGGGGGCTAGTTGGGTGTGGTTGTGCAGCATTGTTCAGTTTGATTGAAAATTTTGAATTTTTATCAGCCATTCGATTAAGAGGGAGATGAGTTAAGAACTGAGAAACTTGATTAATCTATTTATCCTCGTTTCATCGTATTTTGCAACTCTGTCATCACTTAACACAATTATGTGTGATATTACCCACAACGCTGAACCTTTAAGTTAGCTATGAAATATATCTCTGTGCTTCGGTTAGATTTAACAACGCTACCTAACACCAAGACAGTACGCTGGTGTGATTTGTTATTTCTAAACTCCACAAATATTTTGTTGCTAATTTCAAGCCAATATGCGATATAAGATCCAACCAAGATCCAACAAACTAAATAACGACGTTGTATTTTAAGGATTTTGTGGGACTGACCCACACATAAATATTAGGAGGGGCAAAACTACGGCTCTTGATCAATTAAATTGTATCATCAAGTCGAAGGAAAAATTTGTTCTGTGTCAATAAAACCAATATTCATATCCATTGTAATTTGTTCATGTTCGTACATACGGAGAGAAAGAACACTGGCACTATGGCTTAAGTCCTAGAAAAGGTTGTAGCCAAATCACGGTATTAGCTACATACAGGAAAGTTTTAATAACAAGTGTTACTTAAAAAAAGATAATGTATATACCTCGTCTCAAAATCATTGCATAAAATATTAAAGCCTTTTGCTTATAACAAGCATCTTCTATGACTATGACTCTGTGTTTTTATCTTCTAGTGCATTTGGGGTGCAAATCAATCGATCATTTTTGTCGGGTGGTGGCATGTTCCATTTCGTCTGGGAATGGTCTATTGTGAGAATAGAAGGTTGTTCACTGAAATATTTACCGAATTCTATATTCAATGTTTTGATTGCATTCAAAAAATATTGTTATTAGCACCATGCAGTAAAAAATTAAATCAGGTGGGAAATTAAAATGGTTGATTATTTGGGCATCCTATTTGAATGTGTTCCTAGCTATAAACCAGTGCGAAACCTCATGATGTATCAAGAACTCTTTAATATGTGACAACTGTCGTTTTGGACCCAGCTTCAGTTTTAGTTTTTGCTTTTTTTGCTTTCGCTTCAACGATCACGAGATTTTGATTCACGTCGACAAGAAAGACTTAAGATTGCAAATATTCAAATTTGCCAAAAGCGAAGATTACTTTGAAAACCAGTGCAAAACCTCTGTCATTATTTCTTTGCTGCAGCTTATTCTTCATTTACAATTTAGTTCATAAGTGTTCTAATTCAAGTTGATAATGTATGTTCAACTGAATAGCTTTTGACTAATGTTGATCTGTTGCTGCAAGATCTTCAGATCTCCAGTGTCCAGAAATTCCTTTTATCTTCACAAATGAAAATTCATTTGTTTGCAAATTGACAAACTTGAAAAGATGTCAGCTATATCATTTTAATTTACATAAGATAGTTCAGAAGGAAAACGAAAGATAGAAGAGCTGCGATGTTTTGGCGTTTTAAGTGCACCCTGAGCATTACTAGCACTATACTAGACTGTGAGAATGCGGTAAACAGCTTGAGGGATGGAACTCCAGTATGCCACTTCAAATTATGGTGGTTTCGATTCATATCTGAATCTTTAAAATGATCTTGCGTTAAATAGGTACTTTCAGTAACTCTGAAGCTATATTAACTGTCAACGCTTTCGATCAAACCGGATTCTCGATTTTTTCTCAGGATTGTTTCGAGGAAACTTAAATATTGTAGTCTGGTGGGAGTGCCATGTGCCAAAACTTGAACACATTGCTTTCCTTACAATAACGTCTTCTTCGCCCGTAAACTACCTAATTTTTTTTCAATAAAACGCAACAAATTAGAGACTTTCTGCTGTGTATATTTCAAAATTATGTGAATTGCGCCTGAAGAGTCTCAAACAACGCTCACCTCGTTTCCGATTGATTGCCTCACTGTAATATTGAATTGTGAAATGGGTTTATTATTGGCATCCAATCTTATGCACTTAAAATTTTAGGAGTGCCATTTTTGAAATACAATTAAATGGCAACAGCAAGGAACTTTGTGGTAAGCCTATGTTTATTTATAATATTTTTTATGCATTCGTTGAAACTTTATATCTGTTTTATAGAAAGGGCAGGGGGGTAACCAATGAAACTTTGTGATGAAATAAATATCTCAGTAGGCTAGCGTATATGACGTCGAATATTTTCGAATCGAAAATCCAGTGAAACAGGTGAAAAATGAGTTCAAATGCTGAGAATATTTGCTTTTTCTTATGTATATCAACTGTCTTTCAAGAATTGAATTTTTGGAAAAAATACCCAAACTCGGGGTTATTTAGACTGAAGTACTGTTGTACTTCATAGATTTATTTGCACTGCTCGTTAATATATTTACGTTACAAAGTGTGTAATATATCTTCTGTATTTAATGTGTTTTTTAATTTGTTGCTTGCATGTTTTGGTTGCTAAAATGGCCAATTTTATTAACACTATTTACTTTCGAACAGATCAGCTAAGCAACGATGGATGCTCCGTTCATTCCCCTAGGATTTCACCTGATAAATCAATTTTGGTTAGTTTATGCACTCTCGCTTATTCATGATCTTTATCGTTTTCTTTTATCTATTTCTCTACTGGAATCCCATCGTTTTGTTAATTCTATAACTACTCTGCATATCTATGAAAGATTGGAACTTTTATAACCTATATATGTTTAGGTTTGTTATTTTTTAACGTATATTTCCTTGTGTAACTGTATATTAGGTAATTAAAATTTGTTAAAGATAAATTTTGTAAGAATTTCGAAAAGGAGATAAATTGAGAAATTCAGGGAACTCACAGCCCTCGAATGTCTAGTCTGAAACTCTACTTGCTAAGCTATCGACAACAATGCGCATATTTGATTTCAATATCCAGGTCAATGACGGGACGTTAGCTGACCAATTATCTCGACGACCACATGAAGCCGGCTTTTGTTCCCCACAACTATTTATGTATATTCTGGCCTCTTGCTACCAGGAATTCAACAGCATGTGGTCAAAAAATATTAGACAGTCAACTTCGGCAGTATTCAATTCGCTTATCAAGGAAATTAACGTCTTAATGACTGGAAGTGGTAAAGGTGGCTAGAGCTTACCCCCATAGATACCCTTACTGTTAGTTGTTTTAACAATGATTTGCAAAACTTGATTCAAGTACCAAACAGGAGGCAACATTCATTAAAGCATTTGCATTGTTTTAAGACGACCCGATTGGTGAAATCACCATTCAAGACACCCCGGAAGTTTCGTGAAATCTCCGTTTATATCTCGTTTTCGTGAAAATTCTGATCTGAACTTGTGAGGAATTTGGATAATAGTCGGCAGCGTTTTACACTTGTTGCTAACCACCTCTTTGCAGCTGAATCCATGCTTGCAAATGCTACTTCGCCACGAAGCCGGTTCCTTGCTTGGGCATTGATAGTTTGCTCTAATGGCATGTCAACCTTTTCTCTGGCTGTGACGAACAGAGAATCCCCCATCCTCCAACATTGAAAACAACCCTAGGTGGGAATCATCGATGTTTAGCAGATCCAAAGTGTATTTTGACATCCACCTTGCATAGTTATGATGATTTGCAGAACAGTGATACCATTTTTACAGCATAAGGGCAACGTTTTTCATATCGTTGGTTTAATCGCTCGTTTGAGAACAAGATATTCCCGAACAGTTTGCAATAGAGCATCCAATGCTGGGCAGTTTTACCTCGAACGCCTGCACACGTTTTTTTCATTTGTGGTGCAAGTGAAGCGTCTTCTTCCCTCTCGTCTATCCATTCTTTCGACATCTTTTATGTGTCATCTTCAATCTTCAATGGAAATATCCTGTATAAATCGTCGTAGGTGGAGTCCATGAAAGCATGTCGCTGTGTTCTCTTCTATAGCGGTAAGATTCACTTAAAACATACAGGCCACCAGAACCTTCAATCATTCTTCTTAATAACCTTAGAAACGACAATTGAATGTGGAAGGATCCAAACATTATAAATGTGTTGTAGAAGAGCTGAATTTGCTATGCAATCTTTGAAACTTCTAGGTCATATATAGCCTCTCGTTCTTTTTACCAACAGTCAAATCAAACCTGTATTCGCCCCTGCATAGCTACATGTCCTGATACATGGCTTTAACTTTGTGTTATTCTTTTTTATGATAAGTATATCAAATTACAATCAAGTTGCACTTTTCAACTATGTTAGATTAGGTATGTTTATCCCTATTTTTAGATTTTCTTGGAAAGAAATGTTGGTGGCCCTCATCGTGGATGTGAAAGGCTGATGATGGTAAGACTGTCTAAGGAAATATCATTACGACGAATAGTAGATTATATTCTTGATTTGAATTTCGTGTACTTCTTGGTTCAAAATTTAATATTCGTCCATCATATCTAATAAGGCTGTCTAAATCTGAATTCAATTATACCAATATTCGGTTTCTACCAATACCTGAGCCGTGGAGCCGCCATAAGAGTATTAGTGACATACACAACAGTATTCATTTCTTTGGCAGTCATTTGGGCAGCACCTTTGGTCTATAAACACAAATACATTGGGTGCACCCAGTATGATTATTGGTAGGTGCAGTATGCCCCATGCACGAGTGAGATAATCTAAATTGTCATACTAATATATTGCCTACTCCAGCTAAATGTCACTGATCAGAAGTGCCCAATCTGCCAAGATTGCTGCCATTAGAATGTGCTCTGAAAAAATAATGACTTTCAAACAGTGTTAGAGGATCAGAGTTATCGTAGACAATGAGTTCACCGAACTGGACTATTTGAAGATGGAATTCTCGGTGACGACTTCCTTTTCACCAACTATAAAGATAGTTTTTACTGGTAACTCACACTTGGTCTTTTGTTTGTTTTTACAATACTGTTATCTATATGGAATTTCTTAGAAATCATCTCTCCATCTTTATTTGGGTCTATCCCTTTTCCTTTTCCCTGCTTTTGGGTTGCCATTCTGTTGTCCTTCTAGTTCAGTGATGATCGGTTATTCTGCTAAAATTGCCAGCCCATCTCCATTTCTTCCTCCCCACCTCTGACACTAAGACCCTTACACCATCCTCTCCCTTATAGTTTTTACAGGTGATCCTGTCTTAAGTGCGATGCCCAACATTTTTCTTTTCCACAGCGTGTTGGGTGGTTTTAGACTTTTGTTTTATACTTCGATTCTAGCTCTGACTGCGGAACTTGAAATTAGTCATCTTTAAGCACCCTATAAATCTGGTGCCATCCGCAGAAGTGATCAAAAAACCTTCATCTAACATAGACAAACTCAAAATTGATTTCAAGAAAAGGTTTCATATAGGTGATTCAACACTTGATAGTCTACATGCATTAATGAATAGTAGGGAAACATATGACTTATTAGAAATAACAAAAGAGCAACTGCAAAACAAGGATATATCGGTTGAGTTAATCGTAAATTCTCTCCGGTGCACACTTCTCAACATTTCGGAGAAATTTTTTTGGGTTTTCTCGACAAACGAAACTAAATTGAAGAGTGAAAGTGGCTGTTTTGATAAGGAATGTAAAATTAAGAAACAAAAATTAAGTAACGCTAGAAAGTTGTATCAAGAAAGTTTAAGAATTATTGATAATGTTGCATCCAATAATATAATCCATGAGTTGTGTAATGAGTATTTTCAGCAGCGAAGGGAGTACAAGACGCTAAACAGGAGTAAACGTAAATTATATCTTGATATTCAAAAAGAACAACTTTGGTCTCTCAAATTGGAATCCCCCAAAACCTTCTGGAAAAAATTGAACAAAGTTAAGAAAAAGGCTAATCTGGGGAGTCAACTATTTGGGTATTTTCATTATTTATTACAAAATGATCCTGGTGAGTCTAGAGACAAACAGGAAGTTGATCAGTATCAAACTTCCTTCAATATTTCAACCCTCAACGAAATTGACACTGAGCTTAATTGCCCTATCACGATCGAGGAAGTTAAAAATATGGTCAGTAACCTTAAATCTGGGCTATAAGAATTATTGCTCTGCTTTTCAAGGGTGGAGATAGATCCAGCCTTGATAGTTATAGAGGGATTACGCTACTCAGTATTTTTGGAAAACTTTTTATTGGCACTCTGCTACAAAGATTGCAGAGAACTATTTCCAACAGTCAGATTCTTTGTGAAAATCAAATAGCATACAGCAAGGGGTATCAAACTTCAGACCACATCTTCACACTTTGGACTATAATAGAGCATTCTTTTGAAGTCGACAAAGGTGCATCATAATTGTGTTTTGTTGATTTCAGCAAAGCCTTTGATTCTGTTGCTCATGCTGATTTAATTAATACACTATTAACTTATGGCATTAAAGGAAATTTTTGAATATTATATCTTCTTTGTATAGTAAAGTTAAAACTTGTGTTAGGGGTGATAAGGATTTAACCGATCTTTTTTCCTGTTCGCAGGTTGTTAGATAAGGTTGTTTACTAAGCCCCCTTCTTTTTGCATTGTTTTTAAATGATTTAGATAACAAAATTAGTGAGTCTTCATTAGGAGTAAAGATAGGTGATGAGAAAATACACACAT
>JAACYV020263522.1:0-16117 GCA_009936425.2 Chrysaora fuscescens | reverse complement strand
AAATATTCACTGCAGCGCCATAAAAACCAATTTAGTTGGAAGAGTAACTCTTAAGCTTCATAAATATATTTAATTTAGAGTTTTTGAATCCTTCTGCTTTATGGTATTCTTCTCCAAAGACCGACCTCGAATCTGGAGCTGAAAGTGGAGCTGGAAATGGAGCTGGATCTGAAACTGGAACTGGAGATAGCACAATCCACAGAACCAACCCAGAAATTCAAGAAAGCAGGCGTCAATAATGTCGGAGTCGTGTTTGATTTTTCTTGACTTTCAGGTGCATCCCTTTTCGGTTAAGGCTTCTTGTTGAGTTATCCATCTTAATCATATCACTGCGACTTACAGAAGGAGGCCTTGCAAGAAGGTGACCTACTAATACCTTTTTCTATGGAAAACTTTGTATTATATGATGAGCTGGGGAGAGGAGACCAGAGAATTGTATACAAAGGAAGGAAAAAAGGAACCATAGAATACCTTGCTATTCACTGTGTTGAGAAGTCAAAACGAGAGCAATTGCAAAACAGTGTAAGAATAAGTCATAATTTAAATCATAAAAACATTGTTCAATTTCACGAATGGTACGAGACAACAAATCATCTCTGGTTAGTTGTTGAGCTATGTACTGGTCTTACCTTGGATACCATATTGGTTCAAGACTATTATCTGCCAGAGAAAACAATTAGAGGCTTTGGCAGAGACATTGTTGAAGCATTGTTTTACTTGCATTCTAGGGATGTGATTTATTGTGACTTGGTTCCTTCAAAGGTAGTGTTAGATGGAAGTGGTGTCCTCAAACTCAGTAACTTTTCACTCTCAAAATGTGAAGGTGAAGTAGACGAGCTTGATGAGGAACAGGCTGACATTGATTTACAAGGAAGCCTATTAGAAGGGGAAAATGTTTCCAGAAGAGTGGTGGAAGGCTCTCCCTTTTATATTGCTCCAGAAGTTCTAAAGGGTGGCTTGCACACAAAGTCCAGTGACTTATGGGCACTTGGATGCCTCTTATATGAATGTTTCACAGGCAGTTCACCTTATACAGCTACCAAATTTGATGAGTTGGTCAAGAATATAACATTAACAAACATACCTTATCCAATTCAAGGAAAAGGTGAAAACTCATTAAAATCATCAGAAACTTTTCAGTCTCTTATCAACAGTTTGCTTGTGAAGGATCCTTTTCAAAGGATTGGATTGTATGAGCTCTGTAAGCATGAATTTTGGAATGGGACACTGCTTCACATCTTGAATTGCAAAGAAAACATAACCTTTCATGATTTTGTAGATATGGGACAAGATTCACTTCAACAGAGTGTTAAAGAAGGTGATGATTTGAACCATAGTTTTTCCTTTAGCAGGGATGAAACTTTTCAAGATAAAAAAAATTGGGCAAAAAAAGAGGGACAAGATTTGATATTTCAGAGCTTTCACTCACATGAAAACTCAGAGTGTCTTGAAACCCCAACCAAAGCAATTGACAGTTTCCTAAAACATGGTGCAGGATCTGCATTGTCAAATTTGAGACATTCTAGCCAAATACCCAACTCATCAGGAAACTCACAGACAAGGAAAAGTGATAAATACTCAATTTCTAGAGGATCAAAACAGAGATCTGATTTAAATGCATCTTTGAAACTTAGTCAATTGCAATTATCAAAATCAGATTTACCAATTCTTGAAGGAGCTGATTTTGGGTTAAATCTTAATTTGGTTGACTTACTATATCACCCATCAGATCTTGAAGTGAGTCCAATAATTGACAATCCTAAGATACAAAAGCATTCTGCCTTAAAATGGGATACACATCATATACCATTTCCAACTCTCAAGATTGAAAAAATTGACAGCTTGAAAAAAGAAGAAATCCACAGCCATATAGCAACAGTTTCAGAATTTTTTGAACATTTGGTAAATGGCAGCAAGTCATCTGGAGGTGTAGCAGTTAGAGCAAAGATACATACTCTCAGCTACCTTTGCAATCTATCAAGGTGTGATAAAATTGCAAATTCTTTAATTGAAAGAGATTTTGTCCAGATATTAATTGATGAGTTGAAGGGACCAGGAACACAGGATGTAAAGATAAAAGTAGGTAAGTCAAATTTACAATCTGAAATTATGATAATTGTAATGGAGGCACAAAGATTGTCTTTCATTAATTATAGTAGTATCATATTAGACGCACGTTTACTAGTCTGAGTATGCCAGAAAGCAGATCCTTGACAATTTTTAAGGAAAATGACTGATGTGATGGAGTGATAGTTCTGTATATGGCTACTGGGATGGATATACCCTAATCAGCCAGCATACCCTAAATCAATTTGGGTTTGCAGGTTCAGTGACATATAAGAGCTATGCCCAGGGCGGCATAACTCCATAGGGTCACATCAGTTCACCTCATGTAGAAATAAATTTTCCTTGTTTTCTTTTTTAGTGTGCTGCCACATTCTTACCAATGCTTCCCCAAGCGTAGATAGTAATAGTATGTAACACATCTGCAGGCCCTGGAATTTCAGAAGCATAGTTCCTCAATCAGAATTATGCAGTTTTTAAAAAGCCCTTTTTCAAAGCCATTTAAGATATGAATATGCAGTCTTGAAGAGTCTTTTGATTCTAATCTTGCTCCCTTTAGCCTCTCCATGACAGGGCTCAATCAATGATTCAAAATGCCTTAATAATAGATCAATAAAGCTGATTGTCTACCATTTTTTGTTTCCAATTTTTTGTTTCAAATTTTTTTTTCCTGCTTGTAAATAAGTTGCATCAAAGATTGTCAGTTTGGAAAGTTTTAATCTTTTTCATCTGAAAAGTTTAATGGAAAAGTTTTGATGTGTTGGATATCTTTTGTTGGATTAGCCTCAGTATTGGGTAGCAGTGTTAGTTTCAATTGCGTTTGCATTCACGCATAAAACAAAATTCAAGTGTTTTGTAAAAGTGTTATTTTGGCGGCAGAGTGCAGAACATAGGTTCATGGGTTTTGTTGAACTGCAAGTTTCTTTTGCTGTTAGTTGTAATAAATGTCGTACGTACTTTCCAAACTCCCTATTATTTTAATCAGCTTTCTCTTTTTACTCAACAAACAGCAGTCAATGTTTCCAGCTGTCAATATGATCTTACATTCCAATCCTACTCTATTTGTGTTTGCCAGAGCTTTTGCTCATTTGCTTTCAGTCATTTTGTTAACAAAATAGCAGCCTTTGCGTTTGTTTTGATAGGTCGGCTCCTTGGAACCCTAGCTTGCTCTGCAACTTATGTTTCATCAACTTTCAAAATGACCGATGTATTTACTGCAATAATGGAGTCACTAAGAGAAAACATTTGTGTTGTACCTTTGAAAGTTGCTTTGCTACCTGCCCTTGGAGAATTCATGTTCTATGCTGCTACCCAAGAAGAAGGAGAAGATAAAAAGATCTCAAACTGGGATCCTCCTGGTAAGCTCTTCTAGATAGCTAGGCACATTGAACTGTCATACAAGTTGCTTTGCGAGTTGTGCTCTCACTTGTGATAATGGGAAGATCCGAATAGAATAATAAAACAGTTTTTCAGTCAGGAGAATCATGTTGCTGTGCCAAAAGCCAGTAATGGATATGAGCATGCTGTATGAATCCCCTTTTTTCAAAGTAATGAAACTTGCTTTCGTACTGTCTCCAATTCAAATAAAATCTACACAATGTAATCAAGGTGTGCTATAAAGGGTTCACGATATAGACGTTTACTGCGATAAGATCATCTTTAACATCACATTGATATGTAAATGAAATCAAAGATCTTCAATGAACATAATCCAAACTTCGTAGTAGACTCGCTGTGTTACTAATGCATTCAAACATTTTCTACATGTGCAGCCGTTGGTTATTGAGTAAGACGTGGCAACTACATTTGTGTGATTTACTTAATAGTTAAACTTTCCATGTACATGAGCATGAATACCGGCGCCATGAAATTTAAAAAGTATTGAAATGCGTAGTCATTCAAAACCTTTAAAAGCAGCTGATCGTGCGCACTGCCAACTTCTCAAAAAACTTTTCATAGGGTTTAATCAGAGCGTAGAAACTTGGTCTCATGTTGTTCTGCAACAATTAGCCAAATTCGTTCGTCTCCTTCGAATCAATTTTGATTGTTTTTTCCTGCAAAACAGGTGCTATGTTTACCATTGTCTCGAGGTGCTTACAGCCTGGCGAGGACGTACTTGTGCAACACTCAGCAGCAAAAATAATAGAAAACATAGTGACCACTGCAGGGCGATATTGCAAGAAATTTCTCACCAAGGAAATTGGATTTGTGAGTTAATATACAGTAAGCACTCGCATAAAAGAAACTGAATTAAACCTAAGGATTTTGGAAAAATTGACCATTAATAAATAAGAAATTGACCCTAGCCCACTATTGGAAAAATTGTTATATTGTAAATGGGCTTACAAAATTGAAAATGCCTTTTAAAAGACTGCATGGTGCATAAATGATTTGATCATTGATTAGATGAGTCAAAGTTAAAAAGAGTAATTATTTTATTTGATCACAGGATTTATGTATTTCGACCTTTTATTATAAGCAAACAAACGTTTACCAATATGCTGACAAATTATGTTTTGTTTAAGTAAACAGTATATAATATTTGCAATTTTATTAATTTTTCATATTAGAAACCCAGACCCTGGAAATTGATTGGAGCCAAAATAGACGAGAAGCTGCTTAAACTAAACTGTAAAATTAAATTTCTTTTATGCGGGTGTTGACTTGAGTTGTTTTAAAGGCAATTTCACTCTTTGGTTAATTTCTAAATTTGTTCGTTGTAACATTTTCTTGTTACATTAGCATTAAGTCCTTTCTAGATTGCAGAATTTGCAATCTGGCTGACCGAATTTTGGGCCCAACATCCAACTCAGGGACTTCAGTAGGTATTTTTAACAAGGGATTGTTCAAGTTATAACCATACATACGACATTACACTTGAAATAGGTTTAGTTGTTTTAGATGAAAGAAGATGATTTTTGTGATCTTTACATCTTTTTTCTAGAGCTTATGGAATCTTTTCAGCCACTCTGTAACTGACGCAGAAAAAGTTACAGCTAGTTCTGCACTATGCCGTCTATCCATGCACTCCAATGTAATAATCTTGCAAGTCATGGAAAGAATAGGCATTGATGCTATTTGCAAAGCGCTATTTGCAGGGACAAATCAAATACAGCAATCACTACTGACTATTATTATCACACTGTTGTCGAACCCAACTTACTTCAAGAGAATTTCGTCAGATGCTAATGCCATTCACAAGACTATTCGTATTTTGGAGAGCTCGTCTTTTACTTTGAGAGGCAAAGTGTATTTGTTTGTTTCTGAAATTTCATTGAAATCGAGTGACGTTCTCCTCGAGTGCCTCAAGGCAAAAATAGTAACTTTTATTGAAAGGGACATTAAAAAGTCATCTGCCAATGCAAAATGTGATGCACATACCTTGGCATATGCTAGACAATGTCTTGAGCTGGCTGTTGGTAATATTTTGAAACAAGTACCTATTATCATGTCAGGTATTGTGATTTATTTAATAATTCAATTCATTCACTTTTTGCAGCATATATAAGATGGACTTTTCATTGTTTAGGAAGGATTCAGATGGTCAAAATTAACTAACAGAACTGATATGCTAGCATTTGTCCAGTGATAGTAAAGTAATGTTTAACAGTTCGTGTCACAACGTTGGGATATTTTTACTATCCTATCATTGGGATAGGTAACAAAATTACCCAATCATATGATCTTAAAGAAGTATTTCATTGTGTGTTTTGAAATAAACTTTAAACTGCTGTATTTCACAATGTTTGTGCTTTAAATTGTATTTTGTTAAAGTTTTAATGTGCTTAGGCTGTCTAGGCTAATATACATGGCTTAAACGTTACCCAATGCTGTTTCGGTACCTGACCGTGACCGAAGCAAGAAATTGATATATTTTTCAATTTATTTAATCAGTATTTAATCAATTCCCTGCATTTTAATAAAATAGATCGATATATTTTGCTCTTTTAACAAAAAATTTATTTTTTTTCATAGAAATTTTGAAGGTACTGGATGCGGTTATTGGACGTCATCATCCATCAGCGGCACATATCAAACAAATACGCGGGAATCTTCCTCATCTATCTATTTTGCTTCACATTGTCACAAGTCAAGTATTTCGCCCTCGTATTGTCAATGATGCCTTTATTGTGGCTCTTGGTTCCTTACTAAATTTCGTGTACACAGTTGATACTGGGCGAACAAACATTTCTTCTAGTATTGGAGGTAATCCACCGGAGGAGATCACAAGAACTGTATTTTCTATCGTCGAAGCGATAGCTCAACATCCGTTTCTGCTACTGCAATATCGCGAGACGTTCATCACAGTTATCCTTCCTCATCTCAGTTTATTTTGTCAAAGCTCGTCTGGAGACAATCGTATGTGGTCAACGAAGGTGTTTTCAGATATTGCTTCTTTGTATTTCGAAAATGATGATTGTGCTCAATCTGCAAGCAAGAAAACAGACCAGAACAGCAAACAATTGCGAGAGGTTTGTGCTCTATATTTCTCATCTTTTTTATCTTTTTTTTTTTAACTCTTGGTCGTGATACTGATGCACTGTGTTTGAAAGAGTATTTTCCTCCAGAAACACCTGCCGAAAATTCATATCGCATATGGATGTTCTCATTTTATTCTATCCCCTTGATTTTATTCGTTCGTAGGTTCGAATAACCGAATAAGATTATTTCTTACTAGTTAGCGTAACACAGCGTAAACTCGACCCTCATTACTCGTCGATTTAAAACATTATTACTACTGGCACACAACATTGAGTCTCTTAATTAGTTAATTTTATTGCCATGGCTTGGCGACGACCTCATACACATCTATATTTCTTTTGATGATAAACAAATTGCGAAGGAAAGAATTCTTGATTTGCGTACAGATGTGATCAAAGTGTTTCAAAATGCACGTATTCATAGCTCAGTATTGCTTGAATAGATTTTGCAGTAGCCTTACTTAAATAGTAAGTGGCCTGATTCAGAACTAAATGTTGCCGCTAACTAAACTAAATCGTATAAATGAATGGGGATTTTATGGAAATCTTCTATTTTTGTTTGTATCAAGCTCCTCAATCCCTCGAAAACCTTTTGCTTATCGTTAAGTGTCATCATATGATTTTGCTTCTTTTGATACAAAAGTTTTTTTTTCTTTTTAAATTTCTAACCAAAACCTAATCAGTTTATGGAAAAAATTCAGTAGTATTCAACTTTTAATCTTACCTTCTTTCAGCTCATCAATAATACATTTGTAGAAAACATGGATACAATTCTACAAGATCAGGACCCTATTCCTTCGTATGGTCTTAAACTTTTACAATCATATGTGGATCATACTGAAGGCTCAGTCACGTTTTTGATAGAAAAAGGTGTTATGAAAAAAGTCCTGGACCTTTTTGAAACACACCAAGATGATGCAGGAAGCTCTGCAATTCTTGCAATCATGAATTTTACCTCAAGTATTGTATCTTCTTCTAGTAACGATTTGACACTTCTTTGTAAACAAGGACTTATCGATTACCTAATGTCTGCATTCATTGTTGCATCAGCAATTCTTGAGGAAGATGAAGTCGGTGATAGTGCTGCATTGTTCTTCCTTCCTTTGCTGGATACACTGCGGCAGTTGTTACAGCGCCTTGAGGCTCAAGTGAAAAAAGTTGTGCGTTCTAAAGATGGTTCAAACAAACCTAGAACCGAAAGATCCCAGGATGTTTATAATGTTGAACAGCTTCTACAAAGATGCAAGATTCTATCAGATCTTAACGGCGTTTTAATGACACTTCTTTGTTTTGACGATGAAGATGTGCAAGAATGGGCAAGCCATTGTTTATATATATCGGCAGAGTTGTTTGGTGGAGAGTACGAGGCATCATTTTCAGAAGACAATCTCGAATGCTTGATTGATGCGATTCAATTGTCAAACAATAAACGTAAAAAGTTGCTGCTGCGAATTGTCAAACGTTTTGTGACATCCAATGTTGCACTTCTGCGAGTATTGCAAGACAATGGTGACGATTTGCGCAAATATTTGTTGGATATCATTTCTACAAGTGCAACAAATGTGGAAAGTAGAGCTGTTCAAGCTTCTGCAAACGAGGTTTTGAGATTGATGAAACACAGCAAAATAGGCCCATGAAAGTGTTCTAAGCTTCAACTACAAATTAACTGTGTATTGCATTTGGAAGAATTTGTGCTTCAATTATCGGTAAAGCTTTTGTCATGGATCAACTTCATAATACACATAGAGTAAGACGAGTAAGAGAACAAAATTGCAATGTGCCACCGTACAGGCTGTTCTGCAAGAAAAATGACTGTTTTGTTATTAGTTCCCCATTAAGGCTTCTTGCTCGCACAGTTAAATTGTACCTTACAGTCGTCATATTATCTGGACGGATTTCAGGATGCAAAATGATTTACTTTCACTTTACAAGCTTGAAATTGTTTTATCTCTTACAGTTGTTGATATATTCCTCGACGTATATCTCCCTATTGTATACATTGAGCCTTGGGTACCTTTCCAATAATTCATTACAAAACATTAAACTTCTTTAATCAAAATATCAAAACATTCCATCATATTGAAAGTGAGGAGTCCAACAATAAATAAGATAAACTGCCATCTATATTCTTCTGCTGCTCAGAGTTGAATATGATATTTTTTTTCCGTTTTGTCGTACGTTCATTCTGATGATAAACATAATGCATTTAGATGAGAGCAGAAGGAGAATAGCAGATTTATATCCAATTCATTGAGATGTTCGTCATCAGTGACTCTTGCTTTCCCTTTGGTAGTCAAGTCAAGTCACCATTCAAACAATGTTCTTGCAGACGTTCGTGCTTTTTGTTTTTTCTGCAGTTGTTTGAAATGTAATGAACAAATCTTTGTCCATGTGATGATTAGGCGTTATTTCTTGAAATTCTTCATCGAGGAAAGTTGAAATACTCTATTGTGAATAATGCTTCTTGCAGTTTGTAGAACAATCACTTTGACCGATAACAAGGAAAGTCCGATAACAGGGCTGGAAAAGCCGCGAACGGGTGTTAACCATAGTCATGTGTAAGGCGTTATTGAGATCACTGCGGCAGACGAAGGTAAAGACATTTAATTTTGCAGTTAACAGTGCGAATTTGTCCAAAATTCAGAATAACGTGCAAAATGAAGCACATTGAAGTCAGGAATGCAGGTAGCTGTTAACCCAAATTCTGAGGATACAAAAAACGTGGCGAAGGCTCTTGCGTTATAAGCATGCGCTGGTTTGTGAATGTGCGGTACTCTAGGCCATCTACTCGTAGGGGCGACGGCTGACGACGGAAGATGATTTTTAGATGCTTTTTCAGCGGCTCGCTTTATAAATATTTGCTCGAAACCATTATTTAATGAGCCTGTTATCTGCAAGCATTTCAATTTGAGTAAATGGCAACCGTTTACACTACACGAAGATAGGAAAGGGCGATCTCTTTTGCCATTCTGGAAACAGAATCATCTGGTGCCGCTCTTATCTTGCCTTAGGTAATCAGGGCCATAATCCCATTTACAGACATGTCATGTTTTCATTATAGAGAATCAAACCAATATTATATACACAAAACTCAATACAGAATGTTCTTAGATTTACTAAGCAGTAGTTTGACTTTAAGAAAAGGCTTTGTTTTATTTCTTTTATTATATAATTACAGATCATTAACAACTTACGCACAAGGATGAATCCCCTTCCCCAGGCAAATGAAGTGGAAATATCATCATCAATATCTTTATTATCATTTTCTGGTCTAAAACCTCATATCAAGAAAAACCAGCTTACACAATGAATGACAAACATGGGCTTTTACCACTTAACGCTAACATTTAATAAAAAACTACAACAATGGAATAAGGCTACTTTGCAGATGATTTAGACAAACACCATTGATCAGTGGGTGTTGATGATGGAGTCTTGCACCTCAATTTAAGATTACAAAATTACAATTACAGTATGCAATAATTTTTTGCCAAGGTGGGCAACATTACAACAAGCATCATGCATTCTTACCTGCAAATTGTTAAAAATATTTTATTGGACTACAAATGTGCATTCATTGTAGCAGAGTCGATTGACTCTGATTCCAGCTACATCTACCATGTGGCAAATTCGCCACACAAAACAAATCTTGAATACAAAATGGCTGAGACTTGTTTCCTGGCTAGTTTGTGAAATTTATGAAATTTTATTCATTTTACTTAGATCTCAGAACTTTTCAAACTTGTTTGCAATTTTTGGGCTTTGACTTGAGGGTATTATCGTTATTTAACTTTTTTACATCATTGAAGTGTTAGGTTCAGCCTAAATATGGACTTAACAGAAATTGCAAGAAAGAGTTTCCCATCAAAGCATTGTATAGAGGTGAACAAAGGAACAAAGGTGCTGTTTTTTTTTCAACTTCAAGGTTTACTAATGGAGTGTTTGCTTACAAATAATTTTTGCCAGGTTTGGCAACAGCAGATTTTCTTCCACTACAGTAACAGGAAAAGCTCTTACTGCAGATTTTCCCTAATATCAGCCTCTGCTCATTGCCCTTTGAAGAAGTTGTGAAACAATGAAGTATTTTTTTTTGAGCAATCGTTGTCCCTTTTGAAAATATAAAAAACAGGCACAAGATTTTGTAACAACCTGAGAAAGATTAAAATAGCTAAACAAGAAAATGGGAGATGACTGGGAATGAACATACCAAGGTAGTTAAACTCCATTTTAGCCTAACTTTTAAAGTACTAGGTTTACAAAGAATCCTTTACATGATAAATATACGGAACAAGTTTAGAAACAGCCAGTACTCATATTAAATGAAACTGGCTCCCATAGAATTTGCTACTGCTTGAAAACATGAAGTATATTGACAAAGGGAAATATGAGTACAGCACCAAAGAATGATCCTATCTGTATGCTTATGCCACACCAAAGAAGAGCTTTCTTTCCTTGACTTCTTAGCATGGAGCTAAATGCTGTTCTCAGATAGTTTGCTAGTGCACTCCCTCCAACTGTTATAGCAACCTAAAAAATGCAAAAAAAATATTATTTTACAAAGGTTGTCAGCATATTCGAACTAATGGTCTACTTACTTTGAGATGGAGCTGCTAGAGGTTTTACAAGCAGCACAACTACTTAGTTTTACAGCTTGGATGACCAAGCCAAATCTCTATTTAAAGTGTTCTATTATAACACTATGGGTTTGCACAGTAAGCCCTCTTTGGTGAGCGACATGGCAAGGGGAAATAATGTTTTAGCCAATCAGCGGCTTTGTTGATAATCTGCACTTAGCCAATCAAAGCCCTTTGAAACAATCAAATTTTGTCTCAAAGCTGGTCATGGCGGCCTTTGAGCAGCCGAGCTGTTAGAAATTGCTCTGCCAATTCCAGTGGCTAAAACATTATCCCCCTTGCTGGGCAGCATGGCTTTCAAAAACATTTTCTTGCAGGTTGCATCTTTAGCAGGATTTGTGCCCTGTTTATTTTGAATCTAGCTTGAAATTGCAGCTATTTATCTGCATTGGAAACAGTAGTTATTACGAACTGCATCATACTATACAAGGTGATTGAGGCTATCAGGCAAAAGAAAACTCCCAGAAACCTAATAAATACTGAATGACCTTGTACAGCCCTTACATACCCCTACTTATGGGCAGAAATGTATTTTACACAGTTGAGCTTAAGATTACAGTTGAGCCTCTCAGCTGTGTAAAAAGGCACACTCCCTTGATATTATATATTCTTGTTTAACTAATCTTATATATAGGCTGCATCATGAACTTTAAACATCACACTTGCTCTTGTTACTGGACCAGTCTGGCATATGAGTTTACAAAAAATTTCAATTCAATGAAAGCTAGATATTAAAAAAAATGAAAATAAAAACTCACTATAAGAAATGAGCCACCAATGTTGTCATGAAGTGGAGGACATGGGCTTCTAGCTGCAATTCCAACAATGTAGGCAGATAGTGCAGAGTACACAGCAGTCAAAATCACCATAAAATTTATGGAATTTAGGGCCACACCATAGAACAGAAAAGATGCTATTGGATTGGCAATAGCAGACAATGTAAGGGCAAGGTGATATGTCTTTTCCCCATATGGCAAACAGGCATATGACAGCACTGACGGTATAACTCCATTGCAAATACTGTTGACAAATGCTTGTAAAAAGAGAACTAATAACAGGAATCGCATGGACAGTGTAGGAGAATCATTTGTATCTTCAACAGTATCAGTATATACTGAATCTGATACAAGGGAGCTTTGTGAATCTTTATCCACTCTTGTGAGTTCCAACTCCAGTAGCTCTGTGGGTTCATTTTCTATCTCTGAGTTGACAGATAAATGCCGTCCATCCAGGGGTTTCTCTTCATCCTTTGCTGTCTTGGATTTGGCAGATGCTTTTTCAGCTTTTGGATGCACCCTTTCCATTTTTGCTTTAGGAAGATAATTTAGTAAAAGGAAAGCTGCCTCACATAACAACATTATAGCAAGCAGAAAAAAGAAAAAGGCATTGGCAG
Organism: Chrysaora fuscescens; assembly: GCA_009936425.2. Lineage (NCBI taxonomy): Eukaryota > Metazoa > Cnidaria > Scyphozoa > Semaeostomeae > Pelagiidae > Chrysaora > Chrysaora fuscescens. The sequence goes on along the minus strand of JAACYV020263522.1, from coordinate 3,545 downwards.
AGAACAAAGGTTTCTCCTTTTTCATATAAGCATGTGTATAAGTGGAAGTTGCATTTAGTGTAATGTTTCTTGCTATACTTTCCAGAGCTGTTGTACATTTGATGGAGCTACTTCCAACACCTTGTATCAAAGCAATCAAGCTAGGTAGTAAACCACTAAAACCTTGGCCTACAAAAAATGTTACTATATATGACACTTTAAATTTGCCCATGAATGGCAGGAATGTGACAGATGACGTACATGACATTAGAGACAGGAAAAACACAAGTGCAAAAAGCGAAGTACTATGAAGAGAGCCAGCAACAATTGTAGTCTCCTGCCAAAGAAATCCTAGCAACAAACAAGAGGTGGCACCGATCGCTAAGAGGACATGAATAACTATTGTTTCCTGGAAAATTTTTGGGGCATACTTGCTTCCAATAGTATATGCAAGAGGCCCAATATTTCCAAGCTGGATAATAATAGCAAGGTATGAAGGCAGCTTCCATTTCTCTGGAGCATGACTGACCAAGATTGGCAATTCAACCCAAAGTCCATTAATTGAAACCCAAGAGCCGGTACCAAATAAGCATACGATAAATCCAATAATAAATGAAATGTTCCTTTTTGCGAATTTGTTTCGCAGATATGAAATTCCTTTCATGTTTTATCATGGACCAACGATGGTTTCGAGATGGTAAGAGTTAGACTGCCCGAAAAGAGTTGACAACTGACTGGACTGGACGAAAAACATGGCATGATGGGCATGATTGGGACTGGGAACAATACAGAACCACTCGACAGGGGGGATAGCCTGGGCAACTACCCTGGGGGCTGGACACCATAAGGGGCCCGTAAAAATGTACTCATTCATCTAAACACAAGAACAACGAACTCAGCAAATCTAAAGGGTGCCTTTATTGTCATGCAAACGAAACCATACCAAAATGTGTAGAAAATACGAACAAAACAACACACGGTTCCAATAGCAGATATGGACAAAACAAAAATAATTTGGTTAATATGGACAAAACAAGAGGTGTCATGATTTTAAGGAATAACAAACGAAAATCGCGTTCAAAATTAAAAAATCTTCCTATTTGGTACTTAGGGGGTAAACCAGTCAAACAATGTGAATCTTATAATAGACCAGGCTGAGAATTGTAAAACAACTGAGTTTTACAGATAACGATAAAAACAAGAGAACGGTTTTCTTTGATAACTATTAACCATTAACTCTAAACTATTACTTTAATCATCTCCTAACTTCAAAACTTCAACTTAACAACTTAGCTTACGGCACAACTTTACTCAACGATACACAACTTGACTCAACGACAACTTCCTAACGACTGAACTTACAAACACATGAAACACACCCTATAACACAAACACGATGATTAATCCAAACAAAAGAACTGATGACAACACATGGGTAGAATACATGATGAAACACATAGATGGCATGATGTAATGGCACGGAAGGTGGAAAACATGGTAACAAACAACAGGACTAATGACAACACTCGAATTTCACATTACAAACATCACGAAAACACAAAAGGCAAAACTAGTAGTATAACAGAATGGGGGAATTGTCCCCCTACGGAAAAATTTGTGAGACCAAGTGCAATTGGTCAATTTTGGCTGGTATAAAATCGCTGGTATACAGGCAATGGGCGGTATGTGCTCAATTGAAACAAAAACAAGGGGAAATAGTGAATTTGGGGTGCTGAGTCCGAAAATCACTAGTAAATAGATGATGGGCGAGGTATTTTGCCTCTTTTTCACGATTTAGGTCTCGATTTGGAGAAAAAGGATATAGGATATAAAAGGATAAAGTGTTTTCATGTTGAAATTCCGTGCCATTGCATCATGCCATCTTTGTGTTTCATCATGTATTCTACCCATGTGCTGTCATCAGTTCTTTTGTTTAGATTAATTATCGTGTTTGTGTTACAATATGCAAAACTGAAACAAACAAGGCGGAATATGATGAATATGGATGGTTTTAGCGAATCGCATAATATGGAAAACATTTGAGAACCTAAAACAAATCGTTAGTCTTCATCTACTTCTATCGCGTCATCCAATTCGTCTTTCAAATCATTGGTCTGTGGCGTCTTCATGAAATCAGTGCTATCTTCATCTTCTTTAGAACTAATCAAAATTTCACAAACCACACTTCCTATGTTCTTTTTATAAAATCCGTTGGCAAATTTTGTAACCATTCTTTTAAAATCAGAGATAAAACGAATACAAATTTATTATCCTTCAACACATAACTTTTTTTCTTAATTATGTTGTAATTTATCTGCAAGTTATAGATTATTTGCATTAATAGTTTCTATGAATATTCTGTAATTTTGTTATGTATGTTATACAGTAGGTAAATTTTCAGTTAAATTGTATTGATCTTGTTATTTTTTAGTAATTAATTATATTGTAAGCTGGGTAAGGGCCATCTCGGCCTACATAACTAGTTACAAAAAAAAAAAACTGCAAGTACAAAATTAAAGAATAAATCAACGGCTCGAGACTTGTGATCCTAAATCAATGGATCACAGGGACAACGCTGCCGTTGGGCTAGAGCGCGCCAACTTTTTTTCAAAGAAAGGTCCTAAAACTTTCACAAACTGAAATTTCATTTTTGTCAAATAAATCGATAACAACAAAGAAAAACAACTTGTACACAAATGAAGGCCTATGTGTCATCCGTGGTAGCTATAACATTATGTAAAGCAAGCTCATGCTCATTAACACCCAATTACGAAAAAGCCTCCACAACAAATTGAGCACTACGAGGTCGAGGTCGACTGTAAACGACTTTGCCCTGGGAGATATGAAAAAGGAAGTCAGGCCACCGTTGCAGAATCTAGATTCATTTCGACATATGTCTTTTGAAGCAGTTGACTTGATGGTTCATTCCATTACCTTAGGTTTAGTCAGCTTTGGAGTCATTGCTTCTCAGTGTTTTGAAAGGTAACGATCATGCAAAGGCATTAAGGTTTTTGGAGCAAAATTATGATGGCGATGTAGACATGTTGTCCCTCATAGTTCAGCTTCACCTCTTCAGATTGCTGTTTGGCGTTCTGAAGAGGATTAGCTTTTTTATGAGAAGAAAGACTCTGTCGTTGATTTTGCTGGTTGTTATTGATATGGCTAGGCCTCTTTTCTTAGTAATTGAAATCTTTCCTGAACCGAGCTCTACATAAATATGGACGTAAAGAGGCATTGTTTGAAAGGGGCGTTTTTCGACGTTATAAGGGGCGTGGTCTCAGAAAATTTTTGTCTTCGCACAGTGGGACGAAAGAATTCGAAAGCTGTTGCTTACAATGACCGTTGACAGTTCAAAGACACAACAAAACCAAAAAAGAGAATTGCTTTGGCCTTTACTCCATAACTCTAAGGAATTTTACGTAAATAAAACGAAATAAATGAAGGAGACTTTCCAGGCTTTGGTCTCGAGAAAGAATTTTTCGAAAATATGGAATTTGCTGCAAGCAAGATCGGAAGCATTATGGCGGAAGGGCCTTCGAAAAGCGAAGATGGAAATTCGTTTTGGA
>JAACYV020263411.1:0-16125 GCA_009936425.2 Chrysaora fuscescens | reverse complement strand
TAATCTGTAAAGTCAATTGAGTAGCCTTGGGCTAGTAATTAGACTATAAACAAACTAATAATAATAATAATAATAATAATATGCAAACCCAGATTCGTGGTGAAAAGTGTTATTATGCTATCTTCATTGACGATAAGGGAAGATAGACTGAAATCTATTTGATGATTCGTAAGGATCAAGTTCTTTGGTTGTTTTAAAAATTTCGAAGCAATGGTATAAAAAAAAATTGCTGCACTCAGGTGATGGTGGAGAGTATTTGTCGAAAGACCAGAAAGGAATGGCAGATAGTATAAACAGAATGATCAAAAGTACTGTCACATCAATGTTACAGGCGGCTGGATTGCCAGATTTTGGCTGAAGCGGTTTGCCGCAGTTACTCTAAGAAATCGTTATTCTATCAAAATCGTTAATCAGTTCCTGTGAAAAGTCTTTGGGTCTTAACCTGATATTCCAACTTCATAGTTTTTTGGATGTTATACTCACATGCATGCTCCGCAACAAGATAGATAGAGTTTGGGTGCAAAGTTAGCTAAGTTTGTCTTTTTTGGATATGGTCTTGCCTGGAAAGACTATACACTTTGGAACCTGCAACTAAAAGGATTTACGAAATTAATTATCGCTGTAGAGTGGTGAGGGTACTATGCAGTTTAAAGGGGTTTAGAAGAACCTAAAACATTCAATAAGCGTTAGATTAACCTAAGAAAGATAAGAGGCAGCAAGCTCTCTAATGATGAAACAGTCCGGGATTGTGTTCAATTTCCAAAGATTGTAAGTCTGTAGGATGTCGCTGTGTATTCATTGTGGAATAAAATGCTTCCGGACTAGTTGAGGGATGATGCTCGTCTTGTTACTTATGACATTCGCAGAAGGCTTGTTTGGACTACGAAGAGACTTCTTCCCCTGTAGCAAGTTGTGCACCTACCCACACAGTGTTTGCAATTCTAATGAAGTTATACTTGTAGCTACATTGAATGGATACCAGTAAGCCCCTTTAAATGTAGAACTAGAGAAGGAGATATTTATGGTTCACTCAGAAAAACACATCGAAGATTGCAAAGAAAACTTGGTATGCAAGTTAGAAAGAGTTTAGATTGCTTAAAACAAGCATTCAGACATTTTCCCGAAAGATTTAGGATGTGAACAATGCAAATAGGATTATTGTTTATACATTAAGCGAATTTCGAAAGAGCTTATTACTGCCCTGTATGTAGGCTAGCTGCTTTAAATAATTCGAAAAGATTTTTGCAAAGAGAAAGGGCCATTAAAGAAGTGATTCAGAATGAAAGACATGGGTGAAGCCCACCATTGTTGCCTTGGTATTGAAATTCAGTGAGATAGAGTAAATACACTACTGCATTGACATAAATATACACTACTATTTGACAAATTTGCTCCAGAAATGCAACATGCAGGAACATCGACCCTACAGGAGCTAGGCCCACGACTATTTGCAAATGAAGACGAGTGTGTTGATAAACAGAGATGTCAAACATTGGTTAGAAGTCTAACCTATAACAGCCATCGTAGGATTTGTTCGGGGATTTGCCTGTTTAGGCAACAGATAGTGGCAAAAAAGACTAAAATTGTTCAGTCTTAAGTTTCGCTGCCATTTTCGTGATTGGCTTGCTCGATTTAATACGTATACGCAATAAACATTTTGGTGTCATACGCACTTTGCGAAGAGTCTTTGCGAAGAGTCAATGAACGGATCCACAGAGTGCTTTGGTTAAAAATGTTGACTGTGTGTAATGTTATGAGCAATAACAATACTTTTGACTGGGTAAGTAACCGGAAATATAGGTTACACTGTTGGTTTACCTCTTAGTCGTCAAATGTTGTGTATTTGTTGGCATTTACCGTTTGTGGTTCGAAATGCTTCACTCCAATAAAATTGGCGTGTTTTCGTCGGTTTGCTTCAGGTGCCTCAGTAGTATCGGCTAGATTACTTTTTCCCTTAGGGTTGAAACACTTTGGTACATAAATTTCTTATCGTTTACATTTTTTTGTTTTGTTGTTTTGTGTTTGCACGCAGCTCTTAGCTGCTTAAAACTGATTTTTTCTTGGTTTAATGTTTGAGTTGGAGTGTTAACGATATGTGAAAATGTGAAAATGGGCTACAATTTGAAACTTACCAAAGTTGAACTTTAGCTTCGTGTTTTTGTAAGGTAAATCCAATTTACGCTTTCACTGATTTGCTAACTGTTAGCATTTTGTTCTTGCGATGTGCATGTGATGTCATCTTTTCATTTCAAAATGTTCTAGAATAGATTGGTTTTAGTTAGTTCTAGTTATTTATTTGTGTTATTCAAATTTATTTTAGTTAGCTCTATTTAGCTATTAAGGTTATATAAATTTGCTACATGATAATTCGTCTGCGTTATTAAGCCTTTGGTTTTATTTTATCATACAAGCAAATATCCACATAATTATTTTTCATACCTATTTTGGTTGTTGTACGTTAAATTTTTTAAATTTTCTTCTTGTTGAGATGATCTCGTGTTCTATTATTAGCAATAGCGCATGCATTGTCTTTAAATTCTACCCTCTGTTTACGAACCGCCTTTTTTGCGATGCTGATGTAGGCCATGAACGATTTTTATAACACCCTACAAGTCATGTCGAACAATTATTAGTGTAGTGCCTGGAATTACCTCATTGGATTCGCTTTTGCGATAGTTGTGGCATTTAGACCCCATTTACATATGCATTGCGTTTACACGGGACCGCACGGATCCGTATACTTTTGGATCCGCTATCCGACACTTTTTGCATCGCTTTCAAAAAAGATCCCGTTGGGACCCGATCCAGGCCAGGTCTCGTGTAAAAAGGTGGATCTGGTACAGATCGGACCCAGAAATGTTTGGATAGGGACTGAAAAATGTCACATCCGAGACAATTTCAAAATGCTTTCTTCTTTGTGGCTGTGGTGCCAAAGTCATTAGCCCTACTTTTGTTTGTAAAAAAAAACTAAAATCGATGGATCCAAGAATGTTGAAACGAAATTTTTTGGCGTGGATTGTTTTCATGTTGCAATCTTATTTTAAACTGGGTGATATTTGCTTTTCTTGTTTCATTCAATACAAAATAAGACAGGGCAAACTGCTGGCGAGAATTTTCGCCAACGATTTGTTTTGAAAGCCAATCGTATAATGCATATACTACTCTACAACCACCACTCTTCTTGCCACTATCTGTTGCCTTTCGAAAGCTTGTTTGAATTTGTTCGATTTTAGTTGTTAGCCTTTTCTTTGTTCTTTAGGATATGAGGCCTGAAACTTCGCAGTGATATCCTCTTGCTTGGTCCTCACTGTCCCCCAATCTTGGCCACCTGCAAATTTTGTGACTTATAATCGAGGACAAATTCCAGCAGGAGAGCCATTTCTTCTTCTGTCAAAGCAAACTGAACCTTTTTCGATTTTTCCGCAGCCATGTCTTGCAATTCCAAGCATGAATTGCATGTTCCACCGCCAAAATATTTATCAATACGCATGCGCACGGCTTTCTGGTCCGATCTGGATCGTCTTTTCAAATGTGAGCGCTCTTTAAATTTAGGATCGGATCCAAAAGTAAGCGGATAGTTTAGATCCGGGGTCTAAGAGAGCGTTTAAATAAGGGAACAAGTGCAATGACAACTGTTCTTACCTATTCTAAACTGTTTTGTTCGTGTCGTCAATGTTTCCGTCATCAACATTTTTTTCGACGTAACTAACCCTTACCACTTTTTTCTTTGTACACTTGGCTGTTAACCCTGTTGTCGTATCAACTTTTGTTTCAAATCCAGATGGTGACATGATCATGGCCTCACAGCATCGTCCGTTGTTTCACAACAATTTCAACAATTAAAATACGTAGCATTCTCAGCGGGCTTCCTTAGCTCAGTTTCTCAAGCTACAGCGTGCGACGTTCTGCAAATCTAGCCAAGTTCTTGTTTCTGGCATAGAACTAAATAGATGTGCCATTATTTCTTTGGTGTATTGCAGAATGAAAAAGTAATTAACCCTAATTGGACGGTGCCTTTTATTCTACGAGACATTCAAGTTCCATCTACATATACTGCATATATTGAGTCCCTTGAGTCACTAATGCTAGTCTCAACAGATACAATTTAATTTCTGTTCAATTAGGGTGATCTTAAATGCCTTTTTTCCTAGAATCATCTGCAAAGTCGGCGTTTTAGTGTTGAAAATGGTAGGGAAGAGAGTGGAGAGCCTATTCAGGTAACAGCTAAATTTCGGTACAATGTTTTCATATGTCTAATTATGTACGAAGAATTCGTATAATGATGTGGTGGTGCTCGCAGAACGCATATATCCATATATATATATATAGGTATAGACGCTGTTCTTGCCAAAAAGTGTAACAATAGCCAATAGCCAATTTATTCCATTGAGAACAAACATAATTAGGCAATAAAATGGCTATCACGAAGTAATAAACAGTAATAAGCAGCAATTGATGCAGTAGCTCAGTGGTTGAGGGTCTGTCTATTGAACCAAAAGTCAGTGATCGAATCTCGTCTTGTTCATGAATTTATATTTCGTAAGCAATCTTTCAATTGTATTAAAATTTCAACAATACCTTTTTTAAAGAGGAAGTGTAGTGATTTATCAAAATTTGATAGGTTGTTAAAAAAGGTATTCTAAGACAACTACAAAAAACCGGAGGCAAATCAGTAATTCTGTTCTGGAGATATTTCAAGATAAATCGACAAATTTTGCGCCGCGAAAGAGAGGCAAGCCAAACGATCGGTTTTTCGCCATTCTGTCCCTGTGACGTCACTAAATGTACGAATCTCGATTCAACATGGACGATTACAGTGCAAGTGAACATGGGTCGAGGAGTTGAAGTGACTTAAGCAGTTGAAATTCGTCTTGCACACCCTCAATATTTGACCCAATTGACAGTGAAGATAAAAAAGTACAATTGGGCATTCGATCATACCGATTTGTACCCTATCGGGGAAATGCAGAGGATTTCAGTGGCAAAGTGGAAGGTTAGTTATTTGGTGCCGTTTACTCTCCATCAACTGGTAAGTACCAAGTAATCTTTTTTAACTGGTCTTTCATGTGAATTAATATTTAGCTTTCTGATCTGAAACCAGTATATCAATTTTCACTACTTCCTCGTTAAAATTGTGGATCCTTTGCTCCCGTCCTTCCATCTCCATGTGAAAACTGCTCTTGACCTACTTGCTATGATTTGTGAAAAGAAAAATCCAAATTTTTGGAATGCAAGAAACTATATAATCTGTGTTATTTGCAAATAGAGCATTTTGACTTTACAAATTTACATTATTTTCAGTGTATCAACAACAGTGAAAGGCTGCAGATTACAGTGTTGACAGCATGATACAGAGGTATCATGCACCAACTGTACATTAACTATGGTCCCGCAATCAAGATCCATTATACTGTAACTTCTGTACTTTGCTCAATGTCCATGAGTATCGGCCTTGCCATCACCACTTATGGATGCACTCGCTCACACTGTGTCTTTGCTGCAAAGCCCAATGATAAAATGCTCAATAATTGTTCCACACTTGCAAAATAGCAGGGTGAAGAAGATGCCTTTGGTGCAATTGAAATTTTTCCCCCAAAAATAAACATGATGTTCATTAATTTCAGCATCCTGATAGACTTAGTGGGAAGCAAACCCTGCATTATGAACAACTTCATCTGGATTACATTTGTTTGACACCCTGGATGACAAAATAAATAGTTTCCTTTTATCCTATAACAGAAATTGCCCTATTTACACCAATTCAGTTTTCTTCAAGATCATATGTTTAGTTTTATTATTGAATAAATAATCCAAAAACATATTGCCTAAATACTATTTGCTTTTGTCCATGCTTGTAATTTTGTGCTTGTAATTATGTTTAAATTTTTCAGATCTTGTGTTTGGTTTTTTTAGGCTCAGCTGAGAGCCAATACTTCTTTTAGTTGTCTTATGACAACTTATGTCTTATGTCTTAAAATTTATGTCTTATAAGCATAAATTTTTAAGTTCTGATAAAAGCTATGGCAGAATTTTTTTAAATAGTTTTTAATGCTTCTATACCTCAAAGAGGAGTGCCTCATCTTCAACATGTGTGGCAAAGAAGTTAGACAGACACTCCTTCTCTGTAAATTTGAAATAAAAAATTGTGAATTCTGCTTGGGAAAATTTGAGGAAGGGGTGGTATGTAAACATCAAGAGTCCAAAAGGTCCCCCTGTTTTTAGTGATACTGTAGCTAGATACTGACTGATTTTTTTCTACTTGCTCTAGTCTGCACCAATATTGAACTTGATTCAATCTTTGTTTCTTAGCTTTTTCAGTTCAAAAATCACTGAATGTTAGTTTTAGTTTGTGTTCTTCAATCAACTGGTTTTTGCCAATTTTCCAGTAAAAAACGACCGAATGATGGCATCTAACACCCGCATGTCGCGGGATGGGCCTAAGCCCAAGGAAAGCGATCCTAGGCATTCTTATGCAGTAATATGTATCAAAGCGACTTTCCCTCAATTTTTTTCCTGCATAAATCATGCAATTTTGAAGCACTGGATCGCATCTGCAAGAAGAAAGCGTGCTGGCAGGCCTGGACCCACTTGTTATTCTGGACTTGGCTCAGATCCTCAGAACATTTTACTCCAGACTGTTATCCAATTAATGAAATTTCGAATTATGAAAACAGGGGAAAACCAGGTGGTAAAAAGAAATAGGCTGATTGAAGCTGCGTTAAGGGCATTTTTATATATACTTTATAAGCATCGCCGCTCCATCTGCCCATAGCTTGTATCAAATAGTCATGAAAGCCAAGTGAAGCAGCATAGGTTGCCGCGCCAACCCGAGAGCTATGCAAAGTAAACGTCTTAGGCCAACCACACGCCTCTAGAGCGGACTGTAAACGGGTATTAAGTTTAGGTTTTGTAAGAGGCGTATGATCACCAAAGACAAAAAGAGGGCCTGACTGAGGACCCCGTAGATGCAAATAGGCCATTAACGCAGACACAGGACAACTCAAGCTGCCCGAACGCGCTAGCACTACCGTGCATCCCTTGCCAAACTGATAGGTTTTTGAAAATTTAGAACGTAAAAAGACATTGTCAGGGTTGGAACTCCGATCCACAGATACATCGCTAACAGCTAAAAGCTTGGATGAAATAAAACCCGAAAGCGGCAATGTAAATTCCGCAGCTCTTAAAAAACCAAAGAACACCACACAACGAGCAGCTCAAAAACATGACATCCTCAAATTTCGAAGAGCTAAAACTTCAGGTTCAAGGTATACAAAACCAAGAGAGTAATAGGCATTTTTTCCTTTAAGGGTGTAGTGTTAATACATTTGAGCCCCCGAGTAACCAAGGGAAGTCTGAGGCAGCCCTTGATAGGATTAGCATAGCCATTTTGCACTTGCAAAGACCGAACCGCTGCCAGGTAAACTTTGAGAGTAGCTGCCTTGTATGATTCATTCAGGAGTCCAACAAAACGTAGTAAAGTCAGCTCTGCCACTGGAAATGGAGATCCATTAGGATACAGAAATTTGTTCTGTTCTGCAAAACGAAAAAAGCAATTCTGAGCTAAGCGGTATGTCTTCTGTGTGTTCACTGACAAGGCATTTTTCAAGAGGCACTGCCAGTCCTTGTCCAAGATGGAAAGAGCAGATGGTGAAGAAATTCCTTGGGAATTTCCACAGAAGTTGAAGCCGCAGTTGGGACAGCATTGGCGAAGGCCTGGAAAGCAAGACGCGAAAGAGAATCAGCTGCAAAGTTCTTAACGCCAGGAATTTGAACAGCTGTAAAAGTGAAACCTAATCTAATAGCCAACAAACGAAGTTCCCGCAAAAGAAAGGCGAGATCAGATTCCTGCAAGCTTCTTGAGACAGACAGGAAACTACAGCCATATTATCACAGCGAAAAACAATCCGAGAATGCTGCCATGTTGCCCCCCAGACCAGCTCCCAAAATGTTAGGAACAAATAACTTACAACCGATGTTAAGAGATTCGACACCAAGACGCTAAACCCCGAAAACCAGCTATCGTTATAAATTGCTGCAAAGCCTAAGCTGCCTGCTGCGTCGGAGGAATCATGATATCTGGGGCCTCAACCCATTTCCCATAAAGAAAAAGGCTGTGACCGTTCCATTTATGGAGAAGAGTGTACAACCAACCAATATCATCCCGTTCCCAGGTGGAAAGAAAATGTAATGATGAAGCTCAGAAACGGAGGCAGCACGATCAATTAGACGCCGCAAAAAAGGGCTGCCAAGGACAACCGCCTGACAAAAAAACCGTAAGAGTCCTATTAAGGAGAGGAGTTCACGCTTCCTTCCAAATTTTTGGGTAAGCCAGACAAGGAGGTCCTTCCTAATTCTATCCAGTTTCTCATCTGGAATTCGCATTTTCAGCTTCTCTGAATCAAGCACCAAACTTTATCACCGAAGCCAGCCCTTCTGTTTTCTCAGGAGCCAGAGAAACCCCCAAGCGTTCACAAAGCAGGAAACAAAGGTCCAGAGATTCTTGGCATGCAGAAGAATTAGGCTGACCTACCAAGAAAAAATCCTCAACATAGTGCTGAATGCTTGTATGGATATTAATGTTGCTGAAAAATTAATTGCAAGACATCCCAATATTTTGTAACAATTTGGGGGGCAGACCGAAGACCAAAAGGAATGGCCAAGTCAACACAAAATTTATTCCTCCACTTCATACCAAGAAAAATTCTGTCCTTAACACCGACCGGGAGCCGACGATTGGCCCTTTTAAGATCAAATTTTGCCATCAGCGCGCCACGCCAAAAACGCATAACATTTGCAATAGCTTCTGGAATGCCTTCATAGGAGACAGACGCAAGCAAGTCAGGAATCAGGTCACTAACTGAATTACGATAGGTCAGTAATTAGCCTCCATTTCCCAGGAGTAGTTTTCGGTATAACAACAAAGCCAATAACTACTAGGCCCTTGATAGGGGGCACATCAAATGGTCCAGCGACAGCGCCATAGCAGCGTTCATTTCTTAAAGAAACATCAATTATCTCTGGCTTTTGATAAGCGGATAAACAATTACGCTTAGCCGACAATGGAGGCCCCCCGTTACACCCACAGTGAAACCATACATTAACCTTGTCAAACCAAATTAGCATTAGGATGAGAAGAAAACTTTAACGAACCATGGCATACAAAAATATTAAAAGGCGTTAAAACAACAGGAATTGGAAGCACAGTGTCATTAAAATACAAACAAGCTAGTCAAATATGTTTCTGCTTCTTAACCAGGGGGGCTGAACCTGCTTCGGACGGGTGGTAAACCTCCCATAACAGAGAGTGCTGGGGGTAAATTGTGAAGCAAAACACTTGCCGGATTATTAAAGAGCATATTATCCAAATCATTGGCTGCTGACTGCAGCGGTATGGCAAGCGTAGACAAGCATGTCAAGCAATTTAAAGATAAGCCCAGGGTTTTACGGATATAATTAGTTTGAAATTGACGAAAAAAAGGAAAGATCTCACCGGGAAGGCTTGGTCGCCAAATACACCGGCGCAGTCACGAGAACGCCGGGAAAAATCTTCTCCAGATGATTTTCGAAGATTAAAAACTTTCGCACACTGCTTGTCCGCAACCCGCTCAGAATAACCGAATATAAACTAGTACATAGTAATCATACTAAATGTCGCTTACTGAACAATATCACCTTGTCACCAACCAACTAGCCGAGACGCCAAAAATCAATCCACCAGAATGTGTTAACAACTGAATCTAAACAACACCAATTAGGGTACTGTTTGTGAGTCCACCCACCAAGACAACACGTAGAACATTAATTAAAATTATTCAACAAACCCACGAAACAAGCTAATTAGTGGGAAAACAAACACACAAACCTCATAGCTAATTTTAACTGTGCTTAAATTCTTCATTTAACCAAAATCTAACGAAATTTTGCCTCAACCTAGGATGATGAAGTTTGCATGAGAGGATATATGAACCCACGCTCTCGCACAAGCAGCAGTGACAGCTCTACACATGTTGTTGATACTCCCAATACGCTTTCGACCGCGGCTGTTATGGAACAACTTCAAATGAAATTACGCCAAAAAGATGGAGAGCTGCAAGTGCAAGCGGTATAGTAGTGCTATCATTGTGCTTTTTTTAGCCATAATATGTTCTTCAATTGGCCGCTTTTTCGGTTTTGGCGTATGCTGTTTACTGTTGAGAAATACAAGCTATTAGATTTTGGGGGTTTTTTCTAAGTTTTGCAAAATGTGGTAAAGGCGTGTGCAGCGGTTACAGTGGCTGCCTTTTTTCGCTGTTAAAGGGAATATATGCTGATTATATTGATTTAGACTTATATATAAATCGTTTTTCTCTCTTTCAGGAAGAACTTGTTTCGTTACAAATGACTCGGGAGTCACTATCCCAGGAACTCGTAATCTTGTCAAATCTGATTGAGAACATGCAAGATAAATGCGCTAAACATGAGGACCTCATGAAAATTAACCAGGTCAAAGTTTCAAAGATAATAATTACTTCTATATGATTTTATGATTTGTAAGCTTTCCAGCTTTCAAGAAGTCCAAACATGATAATAAATGGATGCCGACGCTTTGGAAGAAGTTAGTATACAAACGCAGGGCAATATATTGTATGAAATTAATACTTTTTACTTTATCACCTTTTCAACTAACCGCGGCCTTGATGTCGCGCGGTGGTGCGGAGCGAGAATTTGGGTGTAAACTTCCTTGGAATCCAATTTGTGTATTCTTTTTCAGTACGGATTGCTTCCCTCATGCTGTTTCGTATCGCCGATTTGTATTTTTGCTTCGCTCTGTGGTCTGTTATCTTAGGAACAGCCTTGTTAAAAGCTCTAACAAGTACTCAGCTCTGATAGGCCACAGAAACCTTAATTATATTGCCGTTCGCATTCGATTGAATCTTGGGCCTAACGCACGTCGCACAGTAAAGATTGTGAATGGGAACTATGCTGTTTTCAACTGCTCCAACAGTCAGTACACAATAAGGAAGTGGAAGAAGCAAGCCTGTCTAAAGCACGATGATTTGCCTCATGAAGAATGTCCTTGTCAGAAACCATTCACCTTGAACACATTTCCAAGTGTGTTTCTGAACTCGGACCAGTGATGTAGTATGCTCGGATCACTTTGTTGGAAAACCCAAATTCCACTTTCGATCTCAGTTATAAAAAGCCTGCCAAAAACCCAAGAAGAGAGCTTCTTTGCCGTCCGACAGAGAAACGGAAATTGAAGAACCTCCTCCTGAGCAAGTCCCTGAAAAAGAACCCTGTTATGAATTTTTAGAAAAGATACTCGAATTGAATCGATTACAGACAAAAATTCTAGCCCCATGCCCCCGCGCTGTATCGAGGCTGTGGTTAGTTGAAATGGTGTATAAAGACAGGATTATTCATGCGTAGTACAATATAGTTAGTTTTCGTGGTGTTTTTTAGGAACTGGAATCCCGATACAACGCTGTATTACAGATGTATGGAGAGAAGGCTGAAGAAGTTGATGAGCTCAAAATGGATTTACACGATGTGAAACAAATGTATAAACAACAGGTTTGCATTATTATGTTTGTTTGAATATCGGATTGACTGATGCCTTTATTTCTCGATGTAGCTACCCTTTTATCTCAAGCCTGGAAGTCCCAATTTTCAAATAACAGTTGTTAACACCTACAAATAGAAAAAGCTCCAGAATTTGTTTGCAGAATTGAGTCTTTAATTCCCTTGAAATATTATCACACGTGTAATAAGGATATTTATAATACAAATATTTCTACACAATAAAGATCCATTTGCTTTGTAAAAGGCGATTAACGCCCCGTGGCCTTAGTATCGCGTATGTAACATAGTATGCAGGAAAAAAGCAAAGATAACACAAGATACTGGCAGTATTGGGTCGTATCTGGCGAATTCATATATTGACTACACTAACATGAAACTAACGACACAATCATAAAATTCACGTTGTTTATTTTTCTCTCTCACTCTTTTTCTCTTCCTACCTTAAGCCTGGTTTCCATTTAATCGTAGTGCGATCGTAAAGAGATCGACAACGGTCTGCGATCGTTTGCATTGCTTTCCCGATTTAATGCAAAACAGACCCTTAAGACTGTCGGCGATTGTGGATCGTAAGTGTCGTTACGACTGTCCCGATCTGAAATTTTTTTATGGAAATAAGCATACCAGACGATCAGCGATAGCCCAAGACGCGCTTTGCTTAATTATGATCACGTAGATCTGATTATCCAATTAGAAGATATTAGTTGCTGTTATCGCGCCCTTGCGGGTTTGAAAAGAATAATGGTATAGGTGCGTCGCAGACTGTCGACGACGAATGGAAACACTGAGCTGAAATCTCAGATGGAAAATAGGGACTGTCGCCGATCCCCTTACGATTTAATGGAAACTAGGCTTTACTCATACAGTATGTTCCTTGTAAAGACCGTTGAGTACCAGTCCCCTGTGACGTAAAGTGTTTGACACAAATCGGCTCGTGTATTGTGAACACAGTAAAATCGTGTAAGATCGGCTGATTTTTCGCCACACAGAGCAACTTTTTTCTCAGATATGATTTTATATTTGTTAAATGATATCGATCACATTATAAATTATACTACAAACGTGTGCTCTTTTAGCGGTTTTGCTTTAGGAAAAATCCAGGGGTTTGACGCAATGGTTGACACGCGATGATTCAGTCCTGAGTTATTTCTGCCTAATAACAATAATTTTAAAACTACGGAACTTTAAAACCAATTTCCATGAAAGATGCAAGAAATTAGGATGTATGGCAAAGCAAACGTGTTTTTTGCCGTAGCCAGAGACAGAGCAGAGTGAGGTCAGCGACTATTTACTTCTTCGAATCACTTCAAACCAGGATGCATTGATCATGAGACAGAAAAAACCTACCAATCGTTCCAAATACAAGACTGGTCTGCAGTCCCGTGTTGATAATATTCCCTAAGACATGGAAAAGACCAGTAACGATTTCGGTGGAAATATTGGTGTGCTGGCCTATAAGGTCCCCAAAGTTGCAAACATTGAACGGATATGCCTGGCATAGCACTGCAACGATTTCCGAAGTCTTGGGATATTCGAAGGCAATGGACTCAATTGGAAAGAAGATATGGTGCAAATTTTGAGTTTTGAGCCAGCAGTGTAAACAACCGGACCCCTTCTTTTCTCAAAACATTTTGAAGCAAGAGATTTTGTAAGAGCTGCTTCTGATGGTCTTCTGGATCGATACTACCAACACATAGCAATTCGTTCTTCGATATTTAATTTGCACTGTTTATTGTCAAACAGAACAGGAACTAAGCTAGCGGGAAAAAGAATGGTGAGAACTCATTGTTATAGTACAAAAGAGCTTGCATTTAGGTAATGGGGAAAGTTGCAGATAACACATATGGATATCAAAAGCTTTGCTTGTCACGAGAAACAACATTTATCACGCCAAATAAAATGTACACAAATTATAAAATAAAGCAAAAAAAATCAAATTTAATACAAAATTTTGAAAACAACCGCACAAAATTAGGAAACTCTCTAGTGATTTCATCCATTGCGTTCATTCATTAATCCATATTAGATTTTACCCCAGTAGCTGGGTGAACTTCTCGGCAGGATCTGTATTCTCGAGCACTGTGATCAAGTACACTGCATACGTAAGTTTGCATGACGAATGAATCGAACAACAGTGGTAGAATCATGCGATATTTCAAACTAGTCTAAGGTCACTAGAAAATTGGAGTAGAGATGTGAGGAAATTATTGAGCATTCATTCAATGCCGTTCTTCAGTCATAAACGATCCCATTCTTCCATTATCGCCTTGTGCTGTCTCATCTTCTAGGCCTATTTGATCATCATCCTCGTTCGACGTGTTCTGCGTCGATGTAACAAGCGATTAGTCTGGTATATACATCGACGAATGCATCCAGGGGCTCTTCTCCTTTGCTTTCCTTGCTACGTAAAGCATTGAAGCCCTGGAATCGCTGTCAGACATCTTTTAGCCTGGCCCTTTTCTCCTATTGTTACACGCACCCCACAACAGGTTTGAGATCGTGTCAAACACTTTACGTCACTTCCGCCAATTCGGACCCAGACATTAGGGACATTTTTATTTAATTAGATGCGAAGTGACCTGCAGATTGACAATTGTAACAAATTGCTGACTGACAGGTTAAGAAGCAGCGGATATAACTGTTGAAGCCATTATCATCCATTTTAGCCCTGGAGATAGAGCTATCGCGGGCAATATTCATTCGAAAGTCAATATTGTATAATCGCATGTATAATTTTTGCCGTCGTTGGCGGCAAGGCATCAGAGATTTGGGTTAACAAAGAATTCAAATTACCTTGGCTGGGTACAGGTTGCTGATATAGTTGGGGATATATGGATATAGTGATATTAGTAGGCCCGTTTCGTTTTGCTATCAATGGAAACAAGTTAAAACATTTTAGAAACGGAGTACCTCAATTTTTATCTCAACGCATGGCCAGCCGGCGTTTGTTTGAAAGGGTGCTTGGCTCGAACCGCTAATGCTAGTACAGCAATTAAGCCGCGTTCGCACGAGCAAAATTTTTCTTGACAAGTTTCCCTTGTCAAGTTTAACTTGTTCGTGTAGATTAGGGTAAATTGAGAAAGCTTGACAATTTTTTTCTGTGAGTCTCATTTTTCCTATTAGGTTGCCATTGGCCTTCCTGCGATGTTGACTTGCCCTGGGCCGAACCCACCAGCTCTGTTTTCTTCTCTCTTTTTTATCGTGATGCATAACAAGTGCTGCAGCTGTCCCTTACCCCAATAAAAGTTTCTTCCTAGTCAGAGGCGCCATTTTTGCAACAACTACCTTGAGAAAAGCGTGGGTCGCAACCCCGCAACACAACAACCCGCGCCAAAACGATTTCAGAACAATTGACATGGAAACCTGTTGTCAATCCACACGAGCTATGAAAGCTTGTCAAGGAAAACTTGCTCTTGTGAACGTAGCTTTAGTGTAGCCAACTTCTGATGTTTGATACGTCTTGTCTCAGATCTTTTCTTAAAATCATATTGATTTTGTTTCAGATACAACAGTTCTTCGAGAGATAGCCTTACTGGAAAATTTGGTGGATTTACTTTGGTATTAATTTATGAAATTGGGCAGTTGTATAATATTGGTTCTTGTAAACCTATTCTTATTATAAGATTTAAATGTTAAATTAATTTATTACCTTGATTGTTCTTTATGAACCTGTCATGTTACCTGTGATATCCAAGAGGTGAAAAAAAATGACCCAAATGATATCGGTGTCTTTATCCATTTCCGAGGCTCTGTCACTTGGGACCACTCTTCCACTCTCCCTTAAAGGAGGCTTCTAAACGAGATGTGGTTTTAGAGACCAGATAATACTCTAAAACTATAACATGATACTTAGAACAGTGAATTGTAAAATAATTAAAAGCAATGTATCCTGTATTTTGTGATGTGGAGATCAGTCTGAATAAAATCCTGTGAACCGTATAATCGCTTTGTTTTATATTATCATTCTTTATACCCCTTCGAAAAACTGTAGTATGCGGAAGCTAATACTGGGCTTTTTGTGAACCACCATGCAATGCCCTTGAAATCTTCCCTGAACAAGATATGACTTACAAGGTACCTGTTCCTTGCTGTGTAAGGCCAGAATTTTCTGATATTGACTGCCCGATGTTCGGAAGTCGATCCTGTGACTTAGGCAAGTTTGCAGTTAACTCATTTGTTTTTAATTTCAAGATTAAGGCAGTTATTGTTATGATTATTTTCAGCCTTTTTCGTCTCCTTTCTGAATATAGGAAGTTAGTTACATTAACTCCTAGCAGCATGTGTGAGAGAGAGCAATAAAAGAGAGCGAGTGGCAGCTATGGGACCGTATCTGGCAATTACAACACAATAACATCATCATAATCACCAACATTAACAACACTGATAACGTCTACAGTTTTTGAATCTTCATGTCACAGACGGTTATGCCTGTTTCCCAGGGGTCGCCTTACATTCACAACACATTTGCCTGTTTAATGGGGATTAATATTATAGTAATATGACATTATGGACACAGGGTCATAGGAGTGATAGGATTAATTCGTGAGAGGTCTATGTGTGAATGTG
>JAACYV020263301.1:0-10513 GCA_009936425.2 Chrysaora fuscescens | reverse complement strand
AAACCTTTGCAAAGTAGGCACGATAATAAGAAATATTTTTAAAATTAGGTTTTCGAAATGAATCGTGTTGTTGAAAGATCTTCTCTTTGGGGGTATTGCTGAGGTTTTTTCCTTACTTAGCTACATTCAAATAGACAGCTAAAACTATAATTTTCAAACAAGAGGACTTAGAAAGAAAAGAATACCATCAAAATCGTTCGTCAATCTTACTTTTTCAAACTTTTGCAAGGTTAAATAAAAGCCATCCAATACTGTAGGCTTTAAAAACTTTGCACAAAAAAGGGCGTTTCTCCGAGAGACTAAGGGCTTGGCCCTATCATTTTTTTAGCAACAGGCCCCCCGGACCCCCATTTCTAATTGCAACTCGTTCTGGCTCCCAGCCGCCCCCGGTAAAATACTTGCGTTAAAGTCTTTTCAGAGCTTAATAATTAGACGAATTTTTGTGCAGAATTTAAGCATAGAACAGTCAACATTTCTTGTCTTTGTTACATTTTGAAATTGGCACAACAAGAATTGACTAATTTTATTTAATAAAACGGGCTGAGGATCATAGATAAGCTAATGAAAATCAAAAAATTGCTAAACGTTATACCTCGAGTTGGCAAGGACAAGCTATAAATTCTACTAACGTCGCAAGAGAAATAAATACTAAGTAGACAATTAAAAATATAATTCCTAGCTTTCCGTCCAGTTTCCAGTTATTTAAATGTATTGCTAAGACAGTGAAAACTATACTGCCGATAAGAAGTAATGCCGATACCATAATGCTGTGACTATGAATTTCTACCGGAATGCCAGGATTGATGACTGTGGATTTCATCAGCCATGGTATACCTAAACATAGCATATCAAAAACGTTGCTGCCTATAGCATTTGAAAGTGCCATGTCCCCTTCACCTTGTCTCGCAACGATGACGCTTGCCATTACGTCTGGAATGCTTGAGCCTGCAGCTAGAAACGTCATTCCCATTACGCAGTCTGGAATGTTAAATGTATATCCAACAATGCACACCATCCATACAAGAAGGTATGAAAGAGTGCCCATCCAAAGGACTGACATAAGAAACGTAATTAGAAACCATTCACTCCATCGCTGTTTACAACATGGTGGAATGGTGATATAAAACAATAAGCAGACCGGCATTCCTAGGATCCATCCAATCTTTGCCAATATTCCATCAGGGATATTGAAAGGAGACTTTTGCTTATGCTCAAACTGGGATAAATCTGCTTTTTTTGTTGATGTTGATCCCTCTTCCGCTATAATCGGCTCTTTAAACGTTGTTTGAATACCAATATTTTTCGCTAAAGCATGTCCTTCAAATTCACTGGTATTGTGATGTTTTACAGTATCAAATGTATTGTTTTTATCATTTGCTACTTTACTATCGCCATCTATTTCGAAATTTTTTTTGCCAAGCGTTACTACCTCCGTCGAAGAATCTGAGATATGCATCATTTTGCCAACGTTGGCCGTTGTACTCTCTATACTGTCATCGTCACAGCAACCAGTAAAATATCTTTCTTGAATTCCAGTAAAGAATTTTTCCAAGGATTTATTGAAGTACATCACTATAATGTACAGTATATAAACAACAACAAATACGGAAGCCTCATACCATTGCACTTTTCGGTCTCTTATTGTCACAACTAGGGCTATTGTTCCCAAAGTATACATAAACGAGTCTCGCAGTAAGGGATACCATGAAAGTTTAACGATGCTTGCTGTTGCTAAACTACACGTTGCTACAATAAAAAGAGTATTAAAGATTGTAGACCCAACCACTGTACCAAGCCCAACGTCTCCTCCTGATTCTGTGAAAAATATTGAAATAACTGAAATAAAGAGCGTTGGCGCAGAGCTGCCAATAGCCATAAATGTTGCACCAGCTACATCATTATCCAGATCAAGCCTTGCACAGATGTGATACAGACTGACCACAAAATAATCATCACACACTACAGCCAATAAGCCGAACGTGTAAAGGGTGATAAGCAAATGAACAACGATTGCACCATGAAGACGCTGCTCTTGTGTGAAGAAATCTTTAGGGAATTCTTCAATCGCACCTTTGCTTGTTACACAGTTCTCTTCTATAGGAAGCGAAAGAAGTTGGCGACCATACCTGCTGATTGCCTGTGCCTTTTCCCTTCCACGACTAGCAGCAATAAAGTAGTACAAGAAAATAAATGAAAACATAAACAGTAAGCCATACTTTTTATATCTTGAATACATGATCAAAATAGTGTGCTACATCTCAGAGCTTTTATCCAAACTAGCCAACTCCGTAAAATCTTGGTGATATTGCCCAGCTAAAAGCAATATGAAGCCACAAGTGTTAAAATCACCCAAGCATGATAACCTATAGAATGGAATAAATCAAGATGACCTTGCCCAGTGGACATGCATAGTACCTGCAAACAAATACACTGAATCATAACCTCATCAATCGCCCCTGTTAAAAACCTACTGACTTTCTTCAATCAATTCAAACACTATGTGATTTTAATTCCTGGATTCACGCTAGAATACAACTGAAGAAGAGTTGACAAATGTCAAGATTAAAAAAGCTACATTTTTACAATCCAAGTTATTAAGACATTAGTATATGCGTCCACCTATTTTGTACTCAGTTTGCATTTTGATTTGAGGGA
The DNA here is from genome assembly GCA_009936425.2 of Chrysaora fuscescens. Classification (NCBI taxonomy): domain Eukaryota; kingdom Metazoa; phylum Cnidaria; class Scyphozoa; order Semaeostomeae; family Pelagiidae; genus Chrysaora; species Chrysaora fuscescens. The sequence goes on along the minus strand of JAACYV020263301.1, from coordinate 7,858 downwards.
AACCTACTTTTTAAAGCTTTTCTGTCTCTTGCAAAAATGATAGCATCAGATAGTGATAAAATGCTTGCAGCTTGTTCGATGTGACTTTTCTTCAGTTCTATTTTCGTTAATAGTATCCTTCATTTCAAGCAGGAAACCTTGGATGAAATAATGTTGTTTTTGACTACTTTCTTTTCTTGTTAAGAGCTTCAGACATAGCTCGGCAATGTTGTGTGCCATGTTACCTGGTTTCTTTATGTTGCTTCATTTTCGTGTTTCCATCAATTATTAGTGCGCGTTCCAAGCAATGGCGCAGCAGCTTTTCCCACCGATCATAAATCTCAGTCTTGTTTCAGGGTAGGAACTATATTTGCTACGTTTTAGGACTGACATCTTTTGTTAGGCTGACCTCTTTTGTTGGGCTTGGAGCTGAAGCGAAAATAGTCAAATAATCTAGTCAATTATTGATGATTAATATCCAACAAGAAAATTTTCATAGGAATACAAGTCCTTAATGTTTGCCTCACAACGTTTTTATAATTTCATTTTAGGTTTCTACATAAAATAGCAACCAATTAGAAATAGAATATAAATAAATAGAAAACACATTTGTGGAGAGGATGGCCATGGCTGCCTATGTGTAAGAATATACATTATTCGCATATTTTCATTTCAATTGCAAAATTTGCTTAGTTTATTATATCTAGAGTTCTTATTCTAGTTTTTATTATTTTCTACTAAAAAAATCTTAAGCAACACTGTATAGTTGTAGCAGCATATAGTCTACGGAAACACTGCGACACGGTACAACGGGGCGAGAAAATCAAACAAAACATTAAAGTGCCAATATTTCGCACCGGTGAATGCGGTGCTTCTTCAGTGAGAGGTAACGAAAGGGGTGGGAAATGTGATAGGAGGATGTGAATATAGTGGATAGAAAAGAAGAAGAGGTGTAAAGGGTGTATGAGGAAAGTGAATGGGGGAAATGAAAATGTATGGTGAATGCAGGTAAAAACAAGTATAGAGAAATAATAAATATGAATATAAATAAAAAATTGTGACTACACGTTAATAGGAGTAGTAAGGAAAACAAATAGATGTGATGGGTGATGTAAGTGGGTGATCGCGAGGAAAGGATGTGGAAGGGTTAGAGGTCGGCGATTCTTACCGTATAGTGCTAGAGTATTAGCCAAACCATTGACATATTGTTATTCTGCTGGTCTAACACGTCTTGCTCTCATTTGTCTTGTAGCTGTAGGATGGGTAGTCTTGTACTGAGGGTTTTGGTGTGTTAAAATGGCGAGCAACCCCAGATTTGTCTCGTCTCTTGTTGATAATGTCTCCTGGGTTCGTTGAGTCGGTCCCGTAGCCATCTGCCTGTTTGGCCTATTTACCGACAGTTTTTTTATGTTCTTTTATAGGCATCCTGTATATTATTCAACGTAAATAATGTTTCTGGAGTTGCAGTCAAGTCGCCGTTTGGTGTTTAACGTTTTTTTGGTGGTTGAAAGAGATAGTGGTTGAATTTTCTAAGTACAGATGAGGAATGCGATTCATCAGCAATCCACCTGTCACAGGCGTTTTGGGGGTTTAAGGAACAGTACGCCTAGACAACAACTGTAGAGAAATCTGTTGGAATTAACTATCGTTAATAAACATTATGATATTTTATATTTACCGGTTAGATTTTCACTGACGCGAGTGTTTTGCTTTACGAAAGGTTCGTGGCATATCTTAGCAAGTTTTTGAGCCTGTTGAATTTAATCATATTAATTGTTTCAATTTGCAAAATGTTCCGGCTTTCGACTGCCGGCATTGCCGATGGGCATTTACCTTAAAATTTAAAACAGCACTGTCTGCATGATATATTGCAGGAAACAACACGATCGTTACAGCCACATAGAAATCAGGCTTTAATGTTGAGATAATAATGATCAAAGTCGAAAGTAACAACTTTTCGACCTCTACACATAGCCAATAAATTATATCAATACCCCAAATGCTTTCTGTCATAACAAGCTTTTAATTGAATTAAGATCTAATTAGTACATTTCTTGAGTTTTCTAATTCCTATCAGTATATAAAATATGGCATACATCATATTTAAAATAAGAAACTACCCACAAACTCAAAGCACCACGAAGCATCAGAACCTTTTCGCAATTTCGTACCTTTACTCAATTTCAGGACTAATTCGTCGATTTTTTCCTTCCAAAAGTAGGGCCATCAGGAATTTCAAACGGGAAATAAAATGTAAACAGGAAAATTACCTTCTGTGGCCCAAATCCAGGACAAAGAGATATTTCATCTCTTGAAGCATTCACCATATTTTTCAACGACTGAAAGCAGACAAAATGGTTTGATAAATTTATCAGCGGAACAATGTAAAAAGTGAGAAATATCATTTTTATTCGTAAAAAGTGTTTTTTATTCAAAACAAAAAAGGCTTTATTTGGCGCACTTTAACATTGACCAATCCAACAAATCCACAGCTGATTTTGAAGGTAAAATAGGCAAACAGAGCCCAAGCATTTTGCATATAAACGATTTCATTTATTCAAAATAACAAGTACATTAAAACCGGTAAACAACGCGCTTTCTGCCTATATAAAGTTATCTATTCTCTTTTACGATGTAACAAGTCATTTGACCTTATAAATCGACACACCGGGAGGCAAGCACAATTTTGGAATATCGATAAGTTTAGGTTGAACATTTCACCTTGCTTTAAACAAAGGAGCAAAACAAGCAATGGTGGTAGTGATAATAGTCTCGCAGTCGCATTGCAAAGAGTTGAAAGGTGTAAAAATATTTTGCATTTGCTCGTGAATGATTTTACAAGGCAGAGCTCAGATCTACCTTTGGCAATGATTAACAAAACTTGATTGGTTGCAACGTGTAACACGTGACTCCTCTCATAAAGTCGTTACTTGACGCAAGCATCGCCTTAAACCAAAACCAGCCTCGGTTTCATTCAGTTTTCACCCTTGCAAATAGTTGAGTTCTCTTAATTTGCAATTTCTAATATTCGACTTATTTCACAGAGTCCAAAAACCAATTAAGTTGCTTTTGAAAAGGTTCTGCACAGCTCTGTGATCCTCATATGCACAGATTCCCGCTCTGTTGTTTTTTGGTTGTGAAAGGGCTGGAGACAGGATTGCATCATCAGCACTATTTCGGACTGATGTAAACAAATCACCTTACCCCAAAGTTTGACATCAACGTCACAGCATCAGTTTTATTTACAGATTTCACTGATGTTAAGCAATCTACCATCTGCAAAAGAGAATATCTTAATGATGCCGACAGTCGATTAATATTAAGACATTCAATTAGATTAACTCAGTATTTCTAAGCACTTCCAAATAAAATATTCTTGATATTTCTAATGTACATATTTTACAAAAAAGAGACGTAACAGATTCTATTTATTCAATGCTTTGAAATTTCAACCATGTCTTGGTATATTCTACGGTTTCACTATTAGAAAAGAATTTGAAAATAACATATAAAATACAAAATAATTTTTTTTTGATTTCTTTGTCATTCTTTTTTTGCTGTTGGATGTTTTCATGGTGATTAATTTGATTTAATTTGTACTTAAAACCTATTTTGTTCTACATGCATTAGGTATATTCACTAGGTATATACAGCACACCTGAGTTTTAATTAATTTGATTAACTTACTGATATATAATTTGATAAAATAAATTATATTTAGATGTGATTAAATTTAAATCAATTATTAAAAAGTATTGTAATTAGTTTTAGTAAGTTTTAATGGAGAAATTCAGAAATGAAGCAAGACATAACAAACCTTTGATTGGTAATCTCCGTCAACCTTTTCTTGTAAAATATCAGCTGGCTTATTTTCATATGATTTGTACGTTTCCAAGTACCTTCCTGCTTCTTCAATGCTTTACCAAATATAGAATTAAATGCAAATGTGAAATTTCGAAAATTACCACAAATCAATGTAAAAAATATTCCTAAGATACGAAACAGGACGAAAACTATGCACAAACAGAGGTTAAATTAGTGAATAATGGAGTCGGCGAAGAGTTGCGCTTGCTTACCTGGCCTATCTACTATCTACAAGCGGCTTCAACTTAGCAAAAAAGGTAATTCATTTACCCAAACATATTATTTTTTACATTTAATTGACAACTGCCATTTAATCAAAATCAAATCATTTTAAATCCATTTGTCATCTTGGTTCGAATTTCTTTTTTTTATAATAACTAACCCTAACCTATAATTCCAAGCGAAATCTATTTTGGCAAAACCATACTGTTGATAGAATCAATTATTTCAGGATTTGTGATATATGGAAAATCTTCATATATGGAAAGTTCGAAAATGCGCTCTTTTAACATAAGAACTCAAAAGTCATGGCTCCAAGCAATTTAAGAGAAATCATAAAAAAATATATTGGGTATTTCTCTTCGACAATATACTTTCCAAGGCAGAACAACACGTTTTATAATTCTTTCAAATCGATTTTTCCAAAGTAAGAAATTTTTGAATGATAAAGGCAGATCTCTTTCGTGAATGTTGTTCAGTAACCAAATGTTTATCCTTATCATTTTTTATGAAGGGTCAAAGTTTTAGAATCTTTGAATATTCAGGCTGCTCAGGTAAAAATGCACACGTAGCTAAGCTATTTGCATCATATTTGTTACCTACCTCCAAGCCAGAATGAGTGTACAGTCAGCTAGTATGCATATTTTTGATAGCTCCTTCAGAGAGGCGTGGGGATCTTTCTATAATTGAAAGTATAAGATCAAACTTTTATAAAAACTTTTCTTTACCAGATCAGGTAGGGATCGCAAAGTTCAAGCGAAAGCAAATACCAACTGATTACCTACCTACTTAAACCACATCTGATGGCAACATTAATGCCATACCCACAACTTCATATACAATAAACCTATAAACAAGGTATACTTAACAAAGTGGGTATTACAAAAGTCACTCACCACATCAACTTGAACTAGAAGAATCCTCAGCTGAAAACGGTTGCCAAGTTGCTTCAGTCGATCATGTATGTACTCAGGATTGAAATTGTGATATCGTAAGCTGAAATGATCGATTCATCGAGTAAATAATCTCTATAGCTATATTCATCTAATCACATATGCTGCCGATCACAAATCACTCTTTAATGCAGCGACGAAAACATCCGCACTTTTCAAGTAGCTACGCCTATATCATTATGTATATCAAAGTGTAACTAAATTACTACGCCCAACCTAACAGAGCTGGATATTATTTGAAAACTACGGTCAACCAGCTTACACAACTTTGCATTGAGTACTATAGAAAGTATTTGCAATTTTTAGTTTAGGATATAAGTTAGCTACTACTTAAGGTAGTGTAGCACGTCTCATCTACATAACCATAAAGAGTGATTATAAACGTCTTTCTCTTAATTGTAGTATTTTCTTTACCTGAGAAATAAGGCACACGTCGTCTGCCCGAGAACATAATCTGGAAGAACTTCTCCAAATTCCCAGGGTACATTTCTGATGTGTTTTAATACTGGATTTCCACGCTAGAAAATTGTCGGTGATTCGGTTATTTTTAGTATGGAAACAAATTGCAAATATTTCAAAACTAACGATTATGGGACAAAGTCAGTTTTTTTTAAAGGAGGGAAAATTCAATAGTTACGTTACATTAAAGTGAATGCAATTTAGCTTCTTGGTTTGTAGGCTTGATGGAAAACTTTATATTCTACATAATCAGATCGGCAAGCAGTATTTGGAAATTTAGATGTGGATTTATTGTAGTTTGCTACAGATATTGGTGATGCCAGCATTGTGTTGCTATTGTTATATCGGTCTCTGAGTTGATTATAGCAGGGGTTTATGAGAGTTTTCGGCGTTGCAGTAGTTCTAGGGAGTGATTTCAAGCAAGGATTTGTTGCATATTTGCACTGATTTTACAAAATTCAGGAAACTGGATGATTCGCGGTTACTCAATTGGAAAAATGATGTCAAAGAGAACAGTATAAATTTAATTTATAAGTTAATAATAAATTAATCACCTGTCTGGCATTTACAATAATAGAGTTTGTTCCTACTTTTGTGACAGACACAGCAGCATCCGTTTTGAATTGACTAACAAGAGAGCAGAAAAATCACTTGACAACAGCATCTTAAGAAAATTATCATTGTTATAATTTATAAAATGTATCAAAGACGAACCAGTTGGTTGGTACTGCAGCTACAATATAGAAGCATGACTGCAGGATTGCGATTGAAAAATGGCTCGCCCTACCACTAGAACTTTCCACAATAAACATTGTTCTTGCAAGACAGGAACGTTTCTTAAGGCTTAATAATGAATAGCTACAGCACCAAAACATTTTTCAAAAGTATTGGTAAACACTAGTGAAACTGCGAAGAATAACCTAGAGCAACAGAAATTTCGCAAAAAAAAACATTTCCAAAATGTACGTCTGTGAACAGCTAAATGGGTAAAAATAAGTATCTCCTAGATATAATTATGTTAAAAGCTTCTCGGACTCGACATAGCCTGCATTAATACAAGAACAAAAAGGCATTAATCTGTTGGTTTGTACGACCTAGCTGCTTTCGAGAATATCGAATTTGCGAAACACTTCCTTTGCTACAAATGGTGTTCTTCGTTTTTGTAGTGATTGGACAACAGCTAATTGATTAACAGGACCAGTAAACTCACAAAATCTTTCGCAGTAGGGAAAGCATGAATTTTTGTTCTTGCTTATAATTTACAGTAGCTTTTTCAATGGCGATGAGGATAAACGAACCAGAGCAAAAAAGATGATATAATGCACGAAAAAGCAGCAAACAGAAGACTGTGATTACAATATAAAGGAATTCAAGACAAACACCCTTTACAGCTGAGCTCCACAAAGTGATCCCACGAACAGACTTGGCAGAACTTTATTGTGTCACAGCGAACCCTGAAGAAGTCCTGCATGGCAGGACAAAATATTGGTAGAAATTTAATTGTAAAGTTATTGCTGTTGTTTTTTTTGAGTTGCAGTGTTCTTGCCCTTTTATCTTATAATTGTTCTTCATAACAAGCATCCTTTGGATCCAACAAACGTCGCTTGGTATAGTGGATTTTCCTTGTTCAAAAAAGCATGCCAAATACGTCTACAATAAAGCCTTCTTGGTTCTCTAAAATAAAATAGTTAATTTTCTCCTGAAAGTTTGGTTGTTTCTACTGTGACTCTGTATTTTGGATGCAATTTGCATACTTTGTGGCTAATTTACAGATAATTTTAAATGATCCAGCTCCATACCTCACTGCAATTAATTTATCATAATTATTGCAATACTATTGGCAAGTTTAAAGTTGATATATATTCTTCTTCTTTAATAATAATAAAACAAGCAATTATGGTAGTTATGGAACTAAGTCATGAAGTTGGAACCATTACACCTAAAATACAAATGTTTAACCATGCAATAAATGCTAACCACCGGCAAGACATAATTGGGTAAATCAAGTACTGTTTTAGCCAATATACTCACGTTGCAGGAGCATCAAGGATCTCGTTTTGCATTTTATTTGCTAATGAATTGTGTACTGATCCTTTCCCAACTCCATCGACCTCACTAATTCCATTAGCCTTAGGAGGTTCATCAATATTACCTTTATCAAATAAAATGCTAGGTGCAGGATTGGAAATGCTGTGCTCAAATTTTTCATGTTTTCTTTGAACTATTGATGCCTGCTTGCCATGAGAAATGTCAGGGTCTATAGATTTAAAATTATTCTTTTCCTGCTCTGTCCCTCGTAGCTCGATCGCTCTTCTTTTAGACTGAAATGTGGCTCCATTTAGAATCTTGCCAGTGGATTTGTCAAGGTCATCTGCGCTTGGAAG
>JAACYV020262857.1:0-16162 GCA_009936425.2 Chrysaora fuscescens | reverse complement strand
TGATGATGATGATGATGATGATGATGATGATGATGATGATGATGATGATGATGATGATGATGATGATGATGATGATTAGGGTGAATGCGTAGGGTGAATGAATATAGCAGTTGCCATCAAAAGAAGCAAATAGAATGAATTGGTAACCCCAAGATTTTTGCAATTGGTTGATCTTGGTCTTGTACTTGCACTTGCAGATTGCACCTGGCTCTTCGATATTTTACAGAAAGCTACATGATAAAGTTGTACTGGGAATTGGAATTACTCAAACTTTTTATTATAACATTTTTAAGGCCTTTTGATTGTATAAGAAGATTGGACGAGGATGTTTTCGATTTGTCTAGTACATTGTATAACCACTCACCGACACCCTATCTTAATCCAAGATTTGCGGTACTAAGCACAAAAGCGTTTAGCGTTCATGTCTGACTCCATCTCGGCCGTCAATAGAACAGGATTATTACAAACTGCATTCCTAGCTTTTCAGCAAAGGCTCTGCAACGCATATATTTATCTTAATGTTTTGACTTTGCCACAAAATGCCCACTTCAAACGAAAGTACGAGAACACTTGGCATAATACCAGAACTGACAGTAGTTTTTCATGCTTCACAGGCAAAACATCTAGAAGTTCTTATTCTTTGTCGTAGGGAAATTAGAACGTACATTACGCATTTATTTTTCTTGGAGAAAGGGTCAGAAGTTTAAGATGTTTATAAAATATGAAATAGAATATGTTATATAAGATAGCAACAATGGAATAAATTTTTCTGTTATTGATTGTATTCATCCTGTATTCATCTGCAAAGGACGATTTCGCACATGGCTGGTTTTCTTGTTCTGTTGAAGCCATGGCTTCTTTGTTGAGGTTATTAAGAATGTATATTCTGTGTCATGTAAATCATGTTATTTCGCCACTCGTCTTGGACTGAATAGAAAGAGATCAAGGAAGTTTTGCAAAAATTTAACCAGATCATGTCTAGATACGAATTTGAACTGAATGAGTTAGGTGCCACGAATAGTGGGTTCGATTCCGAAGCCACTTCGATATGGTCTGGCACGGAGTCACCTCGATGTCCCCTTCTATATCTTCATAAAAGAACAAGAAAAGAAAAGGTCATTTTGCGAAAAGGGCCGGCACCACTTGAAGATTTAGCATTGACTGGTCCGAGACATGTATCTCTGCATCCAGGAATATTGGATGACAATATCTTGGACGAGCTTTCTACTACCAAAGTCACTAATGAAGGGGGTTCAATTAAAGATCTTGAGGTTTCACGAGCTGGTAGTCGAGGCTTACTCACTTACTTTGCAAAACTAGCAAACTCCCCTGAAGAGGAGCAAATCGATGTTGAGTTTGTGAATTCTTTGCTGAGAGGTGGCGCAGATATAAACGTAACAGACCTTCATGGTCAATGTATTATGCATGAAGTCGTTAGACAATGGCATGTTGATGTAGCACAGTTCTGCATGGAAAAGGGAGCTGATATTGACAAGCCCGATTCATTTGGAAGAACCCCACTTCATTTGGCTTCTGCCATTGACTATCCAGAGATGATTGAATGGCTTGTCAGAAATGGAGGTAAGTTTAGCACTTGGCTCTGGTCTATAATGATTTCATCATTTCAGAGTTTTATCCAGTTCATTAGAATATTTGCAAACACGTTTGAGACAGGATCTTTCAAGATTTCGGGCCCTAACGAGTTCTTACATGTTATGCTCAATATAGAACACACACGCACCCTAACGATCTAACTATAAATTGCAATACTTTTTAAAAACATTGGATAAAATACACTTATTCTTTGTGTTGTGAAAGTCAACAAATCTCACCAAACAAAATAAATTGTAAATTCTTTTCTGGCTCGGTCAAGTCTCTGTCCGAACTTAATTCTCTATGTCTATGTTACGTATTTTTAGACGTATTTATGAAGTGAAAGTCTTAGTTGAGTGCAGTAAATTCAATCGTGAGATTCAAAAAGTTATAGGTTTGAATGAGTATATAAAATTACAACAAAACTAAATTCAACACTTCCACTTTACAGCTGATGTTCACAAAAAAACCAAAGGCGAATTACAGACTCCTATTCATTATGCAGCTAAGGGCAATGCCATTGATGCATTGCAAACTCTGCTGCATCTTGATGCGAACATTTTAGATCGAGATTACAAGGAGAGAACTCCATTGTCAGTTGCTGCAGAGGCAGGTGAGATGCGAATCTTTTAATTTCTATCACCATAACGATATCTACCAGCTTTAGATTGACTTCTGTTGTACAAAGCCTATATAATTTTTTGAATCAGAATGTTCATAAAAAAAACCGAGGAATGAAAAAAGTTCAAAAAAAAATATCGTTCTCTTGATACCATTGTGGGGTGTATAAAAACCTAGATGAACCACATTTACGCTAATGTGCCTCTCTATTCGGTAGCTCTTGAGACACAATTTCAAATAAAGTTGATGGCACCTAGGATGTAGCTTCGCGTCCCCTAATTCACAACAATTGAATGGCCAGCAGTTAAAAAATGATTAACTATAAAACATCAATAATAGTTTAAAAATCCATAAATCAATAATGGTCTTTATAAAGCGTTTACAATCTCTAGCAAACATGTTGATGAGAAGATGCAACCATAAAATGCATAGCAAAATATGCAGATATGTTCATTCTACTCGTTCATGCGTTGAATATGTGCAATTCCAAAGAATCCTGGTTTATGTACTTTGATAAGCAGACGTTTACCGGGTGGTGTCGGTAATTAAATTTGCAGTGCAATTTTTAAAATACATGCAATTACGGACTAGACACCACCTCGTATAAATATGATGTCTGTAAAGCAAAAATTATCAAAAAGATTATGAAAGACCAAGCTTCATGCCAACTAATTCAAAACCTTGGAGCTGAAGTAATTTTTCCAGATACTACCTTACATGATGCTGAGAAGTTGTCCAGACGGTAATGTACTCTGGTTTGTAGAAGGATACTTTCAGGCAATGATTTGGCTGTACCAACGATATCGACCGCCGCTGTTCCACCTGAGCCAAAATCGTTGACAGAGGATACAAAACGCGTGAAGTTGAAGTGCTACGTGTGATTACGCTGCTTTCCTTCAATTGTCAAATGTCTCCTTCCCCAACTGCGTGGCTGAGAATACAGTGGCCATTACAAAAGATTGACTCCCACTTTGTTGAAAGCAAACCAGCTTCCATCGTCTCTCATCCGACTAAAAGGTACAAGAATGATAGCAATGCACCAGACATAGAAACGATGCTGATAGCGAAGAAGATGAAGATCAAGAGGTACGTTAGAGCTACCGAAAACCCTCACAATATTGCGCAACAGTCAGAACCAAGTGCACATGTACAGGAGTGCAGAGAGATTTCAGATGGTTAGCAATATCTGGTAACTTCCTGGTGCTTTGGTCCACGGTAAATTGGTAGCCCTGTAAAGTTGAACGAATTAAATTGATCGAGCATTTCCTGAGATGATCATGAAAATCCTATGTTTGTTTGTTGCATTAAAGTTAAGTTGGAATCCAGCAGGAATTATCTTCAAACGAAGGCAACGGCTAAGGAAATAAATGTAAAACGAGTTTTCTCGAAGTCTCTGTAGCTAGAACAAAAGCAGCACCAGCGGTATATTCTTAGAAAAGCGTCATTATAGGTTGACAATTAACGGCGAATTCCTCGAGTGAAGTGCTCGAGAGAAGGCATCAGCGATAGCAAAGAGTATTAGGTATCCAGTATCACGCGATAAATAGAAAGCTAGTAAAATAAAATTTGTAGTGTGTGTTGTACGCCTTATGTAGAATGAATCAATCAATTATTCTTAAAAAACGACAATGTACTTAAAATTGATTCACATGTACAGGAGATTGAAGCGAGAACTGATTCTCCTGACAGTGCTTTCTCCCTTATTAGTGAAATAATATTTTGATTTAATTTCCTTATTCAGAAATTATTTCCTAAAACTTTTCCAAGATATTAACGATCAGTGACGGTCTTTGTGTGAGAAGTACAAAAATGTTCAGATTTATTAAATTGGAGCATTATGAAGCAAGATATGGCTGATTTTCTGTCAATTTTGCACCCCTTGTAACGTCATCAAACACGTGGCCACTGGGGTTTTTGAAATAGGTTCATGGGAGAGTCTGATATTTATAAGTATATTTCGCAAGCCAGAGAACACAGCGCAGCAAAAGATGGCTGGTTAGTCTGATGGTGTAACTTGCTCAACATTTGTATTGAATCTAAAATATCACAAAAGGGACTAAAGGAGTTAGTGATAATCAAAACCAAATAAGTAATAACAGGTGATCAAGTATATTCTGTAGTTGATTAGAAGCAGAACGTTCTGCTTCTGCTAAAGTTGGCATCAGGGGCTGGCTGCTTTAATGCATCTTTAACTTTTCGCGAATATAAAAAGAGATTTTCTAGATAGTTATGCCTTCGGTAGAGCCAGCTTACAGTGTAAACCTGCCTTTGTACAATGTACAGTGTACCTGCAGTGTACAGTGTAAACCTGCCATTGGGATTTGCTTCTTTTGCTTTAACTCAAATGTGATTCAGCTTCAGTGAGAGAGATATTGCTGCCGACTTTAACATCGACTTCAACATCTTTGCACTTTCATTTTTTTATATATTTAATAAGACGCATTGCATAAGGTTTTTAAAGGTCATTGCATAAAAGTTATTCTATTTTTGGTTTATACCTATGCTCTTTTGAATTTAAAAGTGATACTAATGAGTATATACTTAATTACTAATGTTGAAAGCTCATGTTCCCTGGTTCCGGCCCCAGTTGAGGCTATGATAACTATCGTAGTAGCTCTGCACAGCAAAAATTGTCATGCACATTTATCTTTGATCTACAATATACTAATAACATTATCTCATTACCGCAGACTCGTTATTTGGGTTTCTTTCGTAAGATTTCTATATATTAAGTATAGGTCATACTTTTTTCAAATCTGTATTAATGAAAACATTTTTGAAATTTTAACTTTTTTCTGATCCAGGAAGGTCTGACGCATGTCGATTTTTATTGGAGAATGGTGCACCTGCTGGTGTTTATGATGATTGTGGGTCATCTGCTCTTTCTTTGATGGTAGAAAAGATGCCAGATGTTGCAAAAGAAGCCCTTGCACAGTTCCAAGAAGTCGACACGGCTCTTAGGCGGAAGTATTTCTACTTGAATTACTTAGAAGTTCAGAATTGGAGAGCCCTTGCCCATAAGACAGGAAGACCTTTGCGACAATCACACGCAAGATCGTCTCTTCAGGTACTTCATATTCTTGAAATATGTTAGGCTTCTGGTTGAAATGGAATGCACAATCTTTGTTTTGCTTTTCACTTCAGTTTTCATGGCTTTTTATTTCAGCTAGTAATATGTGAACCCAGTTCAGTTTCCATATTGCTTTTTTAATCGGAAATGCCAACCATGATCATTTTTAGAATCCCTTAAACTCAGTTGAACCTAAGTCTGACTTGCATGGGCTTAAAGTTGTAGGGTGGATAATTTTTAGGCCTAATAGCTTGATATATGACTTAACATAAGCAATTTAGCAGATACTTATAATTATTATGTGAAATGCATAGGACAAACATATAATATGTATTGGATTCTTGATTGCCTACCTTGCTTAATTCAGTCTCTTAATCGGATTAAATTTGTAAACATTGCGGAATAATTTAGGATTTCAGGAACAAACGTAGCTAGATCATAAAGGCAGTGCTAGCCTATTATCTAGCAGTAGTGCTATCCATAAATGTGCCGTAGCTTAAGCAAATACCGAGGCTCTCTAGTTTTCCTTTTGTGAGAAACCTTTGATGGTTCATTGTAGAGCAGCGATTACAAATTGGTTACTGCAGGAAGATGCTCCCTAGACGTGAAATAAAATCAAGTGCCATGAATTTTTGCTAGGTATGCTGGAAGTATGCTTACTCACAGCCCCCGTCCCAATTTGACCGTTGCAAATTGTTTCTAACTATTTGCAGATTGTGTTTGACAATTGACACAGCCTGCTACTCATTTGCATACAAAGATAGTTTTCTCTTTCTGCGTTACATTGGCTCAGTACAATCAAAATATTGAGCTAGGAGCAATTCCTGAGCTGCCAATAGTCAAATATAGTTGCCATCAGAACAACTGGTACACGGAAGTTTCTCCCTTCTAATTTTTACTTGTAGGGCACTTGGGGTAATAAAGCAAGTAAAATTGTCACAAATGTTTGCCAATAAAGGGGGAATACTCTTAGAACTTAGATAAACGACGTCATGAAACGCCTCTAGAACCGATACTTTTGAAGGAGGTTCACAGGGCAGAATTGGCTTCATAATCACAGGGCAACATTTATTACAATCTTGACTATTGGCAGTGCAACCGAACAATTAGTCTGGATCAGCCCCTGCTCTTTCTATTTGATATATATTCTCGCTTGATAGATTAAAAGTTACGTTAACAGTTGAAGAAAACAATCAATCAAATCAGGAGAAACTATGAAATCGTGGAATAAGTCTATTGTTATCTAGCGCCAGCAATATCGATGAGTTTCATGGCTTCGACTGGAGCCTATTGCTTAAATACTGTTGACAGTTAGTTTGTTGTTCCTTGTTGCAAATCTTTACATTCATTGACTTCCACGACTTAATGTAACTTCTGACTGCGATTCTGCAATCGTCTACCCATTTTACTGCATTGTTATTGCTTTTTGAGGTCAGATGCTACCTCGATGCTGGTTATGATCCAACATTGATGTAAAAAGGCTGCAAGTAACAGTAATAGTTTATAGTTTTCAAATTTTCTTTTTAGGTGATTGTTCTCTACAATGAGCTTAATCTTATCATACACCCTGTTATTTTGCGGCTGGTTAAACTCAAGTGGGACTTATTTGGTAAATGGAGCGCCATATTCTACCTGCTTGTTAATTTCTTTTACACATTTATTTGGAGTGCTATTTGTGTTATACTGCCAAGATCGCATGCCACTCCACATTACACCCCACTCAAAGACCATGCTTTCAAGATCACCATAGAAATCATTGGCTGTGTGATGACCTTTGTGTTTATTGTCCAGGTGTGTTTTTCTTCCTGTTTGATGCTTTGATCATCATTTGATATATTTATTCCTGAATTTATCTTGGCCAACCATGAAACGTGTCAGTACCCCATACCATGCAAGTGAACTTAAACAATGTTAGACAATGGCACGAGCGGAAAGATGAAATTGAAAATTTTCCACAAGATTTACTGATTATCTATATAGTTGGATTCCCTGCTTTCTTAAATCATTTGCATGTAAATTTGGTGCATCAGCATTTGCTGCCCAAATATTTCCTTGCCAAAGTACTTGTTTTCAATTCTCAAAATTTCAGCTTTGTTAAAGATTTGTGGAGTATTCCAATCGACGTTGTCCTGATTCTCTTCCTTTTTCCCTGCAGCAAACTTTTGCATACCGCCGAACACAGTCAAAAGCTAAGATTTACGAGCAATGGAAAATACGCGAGATAGAGCGAGACTTACAATACTGTCATCCAAGATGGCCTGAGGAAGAACGATTTATCACTTCAGAACTGAATCTTGTCAGATCATCTACATTTTCATATCTAGCTGACCCTTGGAATATATTTGAATGGATCACCTGTCTCGGTATTTTGCTCATCATGGGTACACGTGCTGCAACCGTCTTACTTGGGAGTGAAATTGCCGATGCCATACACCACCGCTCAGCTGCCTTTGTGCTGATTTTGATATGGCTTCGTCTGATGAAATTTTTTCGTGCTTTTCAAAGTCTTGGTCCTTTCATAATCATGCTTGGCCACGTAATTACAGCAACTTTTAAATTTGCTTTTCTCTTTTTCGAAATCT
Organism: Chrysaora fuscescens; assembly: GCA_009936425.2. Classification (NCBI taxonomy): domain Eukaryota; kingdom Metazoa; phylum Cnidaria; class Scyphozoa; order Semaeostomeae; family Pelagiidae; genus Chrysaora; species Chrysaora fuscescens. The sequence goes on along the minus strand of JAACYV020262857.1, from coordinate 8,296 downwards.
TCATTCCTTATTGCTGCGCTTTTTGGATTCTTTTTGGCGAGAGACCTGGTACTGAGTTCATGTATGTTAATGACTTGATCTATCAAGTATTTCTGATGACACTCGTTGCTGATTATAAATTCGATCAATTAACAAGTAAAGATAAACTCATCGCCCAGATTCTGGTTGGCTCCTACCTTGCTATTTCAAGTGTCATCTGTCTCAATTTGTACATTGCACTGATGTCAGACACTTTTGCAAGGGTTTGGGAGAAAGCAACAGCAAATGCATACATGTCTCAGGCATCTCAGCTGTTTTTAGCAGAAGAAGCTCTTAGCGATGCCAAAAACGCCGAGATGACAAACATTTTGCTTGAAGACTGCTCACCTCAGGTAAAGCTTTCTTAACGCTTTTCTTATCGCTTGAATTATCAAATTTAGCATGCAAAAAATGTCAGGAAAGTGCTGCCTTTAAAATTGATGCAGGTCGAAATAGGTTTGATGGAATTAGCGTTTGTTGCTCTTAATTCTCAAATAGTTTTATACAATGAAAGCGATACACGGATATTTTGGTGAAGTTAAGCATTTCACAAAAGATAGAAAAGGTTTAACAGCTAATTCAGTATACTTAGCGTTCTCTATTAGTTCTCTCACGCTTGCATGCCGTCGTTGTGGCTGGTTAGCTTGATGTTAGACAGAGATATCCAAACAATTATACCAGATCTAAGTTAGCTCTCAAAGGGAGCGTTGTTATTGCTGCTTCTTCGATGTGGCTTCTTGAATGCAGCTTTGTAAGTTCGGGTTCATAAATGCAGCTTCTTAATGCGGCTATAGTTGTGTGGCTTCTTTAGTGCAGCTTTGCTAATTGCCACCGGAGATAACGTATGTGCAGTACAGTGGTGGGTGTGCAGTACAGTGGTGGATGCGAAGTACAGTGGAGGGATATCATCAGTACAGTGGAGTGTTATCGTCAGTACAGTGGAGGGTGCGAAGTACAGTGAAGGGTTATCATCAGCATACGTTATCCCCGGTGATTGCTGTTCCTCTAAGAAACCTCGTTTCTGAAGCTTCATCAATGCTGATTTTGATGCAGCTTGTGCAGTTAGGCAGAAACAATGATATCACATGATCTATGTATAGCAGACATACCCCATCTAATATAAATGTAGCTTAAATTCAGGTCAGTATAATTGAAAATATTCCATATAAGCCTAAAACTTTAATATCATTGTGAGATTGCACTAGCTTCTAGGTTTATATTGTATCCAACCTACTTCTGTTATTGTCAAACAACAAGTTCCGTAGCTCCTTGGCTCAGCGCTCGATTTGTTTTGATTATTTTTGGTAATTTTTTGTAGGTCGTCTTTGAGAGCAACCAGGATAACAATGGCTTTACTGAAAAAGAAATGATTGATAGCTTGGCCCTTAAATTGGAGCAGATGAGCAAGACTATCAACAAGCTTTCGGATAACTCATCAGCGATTATTGGAGAACTGGAAGTGTTGAGAAATGAGGTAAATAAACCCGGTCATTTTTTACACAATTCTGCTACAATGCAAATGGAGCTGAAAATTTTTATCTAAAATGTATAAATCCAATATGTAGGCACAAATCAATATTTTTGCCATGGAGCAGTTTAACAAGCAGAATGCAATATTGTTAAAATGCTTTTCGACTGTAACATTGCTCATAACTTTGTCATTAAGCGGATGTTGGGTGGCTGTCGGTTAGCAATTGTTATACGGTTAGCAATTTTTCAATTAATAATGGGTATATGGCCCTGAAACATGCTATGCTTCCAAAATTGTCCAGACACATAAAACGTGATTGTCTCAATGCACAAAAAAATTAAGTTTTTACCTACTATCATGTAGAAGGTAAGATTTTAAGGACGGCATAGCTTTAATCAGTGTTATAGTTGTGAAGCTTGGTTTCCATATAGCCGTAAGATGCCGTAAGATTGTTGCAATCGTGATGGCTGCGGTACCGCAATGACTTGTAAAAAGTTGAATAATTTCAACTTTTTCCGTTCCTCGCAAGGCAAGATGGTGGTGGCACTTAACTCAGACGCTTATATATAAACAATTTGACTGCGGTACCGGCGGCACTGCGGATTGAAGATGGCAGATGATTGCAGCTATGGGGGGACCAGGCTTATTAGATTATTTCGCTGAAGAAAGTGGCGAGGGAATTTACCCCAAAATTTATTGCGTTCGATTAGAGAAAAAGTAGTGGATTTTGTAATCAAACGCATTTAATCTCAGAGAAACATTTCTTGTGATGGTAAACGTCTTAACTTCTCCAATTGAAGATGAATGCATATGTTAAACCAAATAAAATATCCTTGGTCACATGCTTTCTTTATGTTTTTGGCATATTATAGCTTCTTTTATTTCATGTTTTGCACCGGATTTAAAATATCAAAAAAGCCTTTGTGTATGTGTGGTGCTATTCTCGTCCTTTTCAGGTCAATCTCGACGTTCAACCCCAATACCATAGTAGCGAATATCCCAATACCAATTTATTTTGTTGCGATAATATCTGCAGAACTTTTGTGTGTCCTACCCGTTCAACAGCTGATATTTGGCTCTTCAGTTTGTTGGGCCTCTTATTTATTTATTTTTTAGAATAAGCTATTGTTTTGGTTATCTTTTGTATGGTTTTAGTATTATTGATTGTTGAATCTCAAACTTCATTTACTTTTCAAAGAGTGTTTTATTTTTAGTCATCAGAACTTCAATGGCACCAAAAGAGTACAACAAACGAGATACTACGCCTCACAAAAGACAGTTCTAAATGGGAAATACGGAACTTGCTGAAACGTTTTCCAGCTTCAGTGAGCGAGAAAGTAAAACGCAGCTTTGCAAAAGAACCAGATGATAACGAAGATGAGATATTTTTTCCAGAGGAAGAAGAACGGAAATCAACTAACTTACTTGGGTGGAAATGGCTGAAAAAGTAACAAGTTGCTTCCCCCAAACAAAATCACCTCCGTATATGCTAAGGAAGCATTGATTATTTTGATCGTTACAAATTAATTCAAAATCTTAGTAGCATAATAGAAATCTTAGTAGAAATAATGGAGATGTATATTCAATTCACAATTGCTTTCGTTAAATAATTGCAAAATATACAGTAATAGTAACCTAGAGTAATAGTGAGAGTGTGAGATTATATTTTATAGGTGGTACAAAAATGACCCCAATATTAGGAAAATATTTCGAGTTTATTTTAGCTATAATGAATTTAATAGAAAATAGGAAATGTTGCCTTAGGATGATCTTGTTATTCGTTTGTGCACTGATGGCTGGCAAATTTACTCTGGCTGGTATTCCTCCTGCTCCTCGTGGTCTCAGATTGACGAGACATTGATATTAATGTCAGCAGTTTCCTGGACGTATCTGCTGTAGATCACAAAAAGAAATGGCAATACAGACAAATTTTTTTAATATTTAGTTTTATATGAAGGTTCATCATATGCACTTTTTGCACTAAATGAAGAATTTCATTAATTAGATTTGTTTGGCTTACTTTTCATTCACAGATAACTTGTTTTTCTGTGTCGTATCAAGGCTGCCAACGTCTATGTGAAGGTTTTCACTTTATAATCGAACAAACACGTCAGCGCAGAAAAGCGAACGATAGGCTTCCCATTAAGGGGGCAGAGAAAAGAATGAACCATTGCATTTGTGTGCTAGAAATTTCCATCAGATCAGACGGAATGAAAGTAGAGGTCAAGTAATATCGCTAGCTATATTTCAAAATTCATCCAGCTAAACTGCTGTAGCCACTATCTACATTTATAAAACTTACCCAATGATAAAAGAAGCAGCAACCTAAAAAAAGGCTCCGAATGTAAACATCAATAGAGAATATTACATGGCGTCTATGCGGCTCATTTAACTTGCAAACAGCATATCCAAATGTCTGCATCCTTTACACAATGCTTGCTACCTCGCCCATCAGATCAATGAAATGCATCTATTTTCAGCGATCATTCTCAAAGCTGAAAATAGATAACCACAGGTTGCAACCATAGCCCGATTGCCGACTAGCATTGATGCCGACTAGCATTGATGCTGCCTAGCATTGATGCTGCCTAGCACTGATGCTGCCTAGCACTGATGCTGACTAGCACTGATGCTGACGATGCTGACTAGCACTGATGCTGCCTAGCACTGATGCTGCCTAGCACTGATGCTGACTAGCACTGATGCTGACTAGCACTGATGCTGACGATGCTGACTAGCACTGAGCGTGTTAATCAAGCATTCTGTAGATTACAACGCAGTCATTGACGCATTCGCAATGCCACAACTGTTGAGAAAAATGCTGATATGAAAGCAAAACTATAAAACGAATTTTCCTTACCCTGAATCTTACCCTAAGAAATTTCAAAAAAAATTAGGAGAAGAAGACTTTAAATCCTGAGTGGAATAGTTGAATGCTTTTGGGCAGTATAGAAACACTAATTTACTATTTGATAGCTTTCACGGACGCCACTCCGGCATTTTTATCAGCCAGCTCTCCAAAGCATAAGACGCGGAAGGTTTTTCTGCTGGATTGTTCCTGCTTATTTTGCCCGAAAACTGCAGTTCCTGTAGATGGCTATACCATTTCGAGAAGCTGATGATAAAAATCCTTGCCAATTTAAAGAGATTTTCGGTCGTTTTGATTAGCCACTTATATCACCATAGTGTGCAAGTATTTTCAAATACCTCTAGAATCTTTATTAAGGTGGCCTAAGGCAAAAAATTTTATTGATGCAAATAATTAGCATTGTTTAGTGATAACAAAATTTGTTTATTTTTTTTGGATACTTCGTTTCAATTTCGAATTTTCCACAATTTTGTAAATTTGGTAATGACGTCATTTGTGTGCACTAATTCAAGACATTATGCAAGGTTAACCAAGTTTCCATAGGCAAATCTATTCAGAAACATTTTTCAAATTCACATGCCTTTCTAAACATCATAGTGACTTGTTGGACAATTTATCTTCAAAACTAACAGAACTTCTTAATATCACTCAAAAGTTTTATTCCTTTGCACAAATAAAAAAATTCGCTTCAGGGTCCTTTAACTTGTTTATTTGCTAGTTAGTTATTTCTTTGATAATTACTAATTTCTTTTTAAAAATTCATTTTGTTATTCTGTATTTTATTTACAATAAAAATTGCGCATTGGCTAATGTATATTGGGTGAAGAAGTTAAACATTTGCTGCTTCCTGTTTTATTTCACGGAAGTACATCGAAATGCAGCATCAATAACAAAACTATGAGTAAGTTTAGCAATTCCACAATTACGAGAAGCTCTAGTAAATCGAGATCGTTTCCTAACAAAAAATAGTTTTGAAAGAAAAATTTCGTCAGGGTAACAAATGAAAGACTGGGTTAAAATAAACTAGTTTCATAAAGTTATTGAGCTTCAGCCAAATAATCTATTATACAGATATAGTAGTTATGGAGCTTTAAAATATTACGATTACCTGTCCATTCAAGGCTATAAACCTAAAAACATAATGTCAAATGTGAACCTATATAATTGGTTGATGAAGTACAGGTAAACATAATCTTGTTTGAATCCCAATCATCAGTTATCATCCGTCATAGTTGGATTTATCTTTACTTGGGCATCCGTCTCGGTAAACGTTTCTGCCATGCTGGCAATAGAAGATTGGTTTTTGGTAGAACCACTGTTTATCATAAAGCCCACGTCACTGTTTATCTCGTGTACAGCTTGAACCTTAGCATGGTTAGCTTCATGCTTCGTAAGACTTTGCTTGTTGTTGAACCCTTTGGAACATTTGGCACATTCATATTTTTTAGTACCAAGATGTGTATCTTGATGGCGAGTCAGTCCTATAGACCTGCTAAAACACTTCCCGCATGTCTCGCAGGCATATGGTTTCTCTGTACTATGTACATGCATATGAGTGGTTAAATTACATTGTGCTCTAAAACATTTCCCACAAACTTTGCACTCATAAGGCTTCTCATCAGAGTGTGTTCGTAGATGCGTTATTAAATTGCACTGAACACTGAACTGTTTATGACAGACATTGCAGAGGAAAGGCTTTTCGCCACTGTGTATTCGTTTGTGTGTTATTAGATTGTGATAGACACTGAAGCATTTTCCACACAAGTTACAAGAATATGGCTTCTCTCCAGAATGAGTGCGCTCGTGCGTTGTAAGGTTGCATTGAACACTGAAACCCTTTCCACACGTCTGACAGACAAAGGGTTTCTCACCAGTGTGAATACGTTGATGTGTGACCAAGTTACACATGGCATTAAAACCCTTTTCACATACACCACATTTGAACGGTTTCTCACCAGAGTGAATTCGCTGGTGTTTGAGTAGAGCTGAACCCTATCAAAAAATTGATATAATAGAAAACAATTGGAAAATAAATGAAGAGAAGGCAGAGTTTCATGGACAGTTGACACTTGACAGCAACAAGGATTTTGGAAAGATAGTGATTGTATGGCTCTGATTTTATCTTAAGACCATGTTGTAAAATGCTTGAAAATGGGAATTAAAGCATCCATCAATCCACTGCTGAACCTAAAGCTTGGTTCAGTGCTGTAGAAGAGCAATATTGGCATGGACATTAAAGTTTGAATCAAGCTGTATCTCAGTTCTAGATGATCCTAATTTCAGCAGCATGACCCAATTGTCACATTTCTTTTTTCTGGTAAAAATAACTGTTGTGAATGCCTATGGTTTTTACTAAGTTAAAACCACCTGAATATGGTGAAATGTCATTATCATCTCTATATAATAGAGCAAGATTTACAATTATTGCAGTATATTTAAAAAAAACATGTCTATATAAAAACAAGATGTACCAAGGTCTAGGTTACCTAAAATGTGGATGTTGTATAGCTTCTAAATCATATACCTGAGAAAACTGTTTCTTGCAGACTTCACAAGTTGTCTTCTTTGAAGCAGTATCAGGATGGACTGACATATGACTTGTGAGTTCTCTCTTTTTCTTGAATTCTTCAAAACACACATTACAACTAAAAGTCCTTTTTCCTCTTAACAAAGTTTTCTTTTTTGCAGAGGAAACGTTTTCTTCTGATAGATTAGGAAGTAGGTTACATGATATCGATTTAACCTCCTTGTTTTCTATAGTGTGAATTGGTTTCTTTTCTTCTTGGTCAATCAAATTAATGCTAACTGAGTTAGCTTCAAGATTAAAAGATAAATTTGATATATTTTCATCTTCCATTCCAACCATTCCTGTTTTGTCTGCAGAAAATTAAAAAAACATTTATTTAACACAGTGAGGCTATAAAAACATTTAATAAAACACAGTGAGGCTATTTAAAAAAATGTTCAATTTGATAGAAAAGGAAACTTGGAATTTTAGAAATTTGAAAAAACATCCTTAAATTCAAATTACAAATCTGCATGTAATCTAAGGATTTAAAAGGGTAGAAACATAGTATAAAGATTTGTCAATGGCTTATTGCTGTACAGGGACTTAACTCAATGCAGAATCCTTGGTTTCTTCAAAATTTGTTTTAAAAACTACTATAACATCTGGAGGAGCTATGGATATGAACTTAGAATACAAAATACCAGGTAGAGCTTGTTCTAATTCATACAGTCAAAGAGAGAGGGAATGGGAACCAGGCTTTAAGAACAACAATTTGTTAGAAAAGAGGAGTTGATCCTGAACATTGTCAGACAGGAAAAAGTGGCTTAACAAACATAACTGATTTAACAAGGCAAATTAAAAAAGATGAAAGCTCTCACCCTGAATGTTGTGGCTATTTGCATTTGCTAAATGTAAAGCAATATTGTGGTCAGCTAGAATTTTTTCATTTTCAAACCCTTTTCCACAAGTTTGGCAGACAAAAATCATAGAGCTTGTACCATTTTCAGGGGAATTATCCATTCTTGTTTAGTTGACACACATCATTATATTCAATCAAGAAAAAATTGTAGCCATTTTTGCCTTACTGCATACCTAAAAATATAAATTGAATAAATAAAAAGTTCATTCTTCAAAAAACTTTAAAAGTATAACATGAGGAAGGAAAGAAATACTACAAAATGCAGTCATGTCCCTTACCATCATTCTGAAATTGACAACATGTGCATTTCATAAATAAATACATTTAGCTATATAATTTGGCAATACACAGCTTTTCAATGAATGGTGGTGGAGGTATACTACAAAGCTTGTTGTTAGGTGTTTTCTGATGTAGGCAGGCCTTTTTGTTTGATGCGGGCGATCGCCCCCGCCCTCGCCATTGCCCTCGCCGAATGATTTACGAGGGCTCTTGATCGCCCTCGCAAAAATA